>APFE030146812.1:145840-190705 GCA_000404065.3 Pinus taeda
TATGTTTAAATTATTTTTAAGTAATACTTTAACGTTGTAATTATTTATGAGATTTTGGATGGGTGGTGATTGTCTGCATTGTTCAATAATTCATTTGAATAGAGTATCATTCCAGATAAGTTCTAGGTGTTTGAAAAACTAATAAGGCTTTAGAAAAACTAATATATTAAGTTCTTGTTTAAAGCAGGTCATAACCTTCAGATATAGTTACATTAGGATCAAGTAACGGCTAGAGATTGTGCCTTCATTTGTGGTTATGAAGGTTGGGATTTGAATTTGAAATTCCATGAAAATTGTTATATCATAGAACATTTCATTATATTTTAATTGCAATGCTACAATTTCCTCTTGGAGTTGGTGAAAAGTTTACATTAACCATTTGAACATGATTTTGATAAAATTACACTAATTAAATTTAAAAGAGAGGTCATTTTCCTCCTTGGGAAACTTAGAATTGATAAGTCACTGATAAATCTAGATAATAATGTAATTGATGTTTGCTTGATGACCCCGTAACATCCTCAGGAACTTCACAGGAAAATGCATGGAGCAAGGAATTTTTTTTCAGCATTTACCAATATGTAACTTTGTAAATTACTTTCCATATTCATTCAATGACCATTATATAAACCATCATCACGTAAACTTTAGTAAAAGAGTAGTGAGTTACATAACTATTAACTTCGATTGTAACATATTAACTCAAACTTCTTGATGTAATCTTGCATCAATTCCATGATTTTTTAAATCAGTTAGTTAATCACATTCTTGATAATATAAATGTCACATCACTCAAGGAATCAACATCATAATCGTGGCACAGCATGTAATCACATCATTAGACATTGATATGCCTTAGAAACCACAGAGGGTGAAAATTAGCAAATGGTAAATTTAATTACAAAATGCTCGTGAGGGTGTTGGCTCCATCATTTTCATGGAAGTTTACAAATAATTATCAATTGTCATGCAACATAACTAGTTATAAGTTATTAGAATCATCATGATATATTTTAACCATAAAGCCATGAATGTTAAGTCATTGTATCCATGTTCTTCCCATCAAAGAATTATATTGCTGCTAACATTCCTTCAACCTTCATAGGCCACTACTTTATTGTCTACCACTATGTTAAGTACAATCCATCTTTTGTATATGTCTCAATTTTTTTTATAATCTATAAACTTTGATATCATGATTAGATCAAATAATAAACAAGATAATAATAATTATTTATTATTAATTTTTCAATATATAATCGTGTGCATACATAAAACATGAACATTATATCATGTCATGTCATGGCTTCTTTAACATCACTAGACACACATTAATAAAAAGAATATAACTATGAAACACCACATTATTTTTTATTCCCATCACTAATAAGGCCACATTATTTTCCTAAGAACTAGGAATGTCCTTATTCTTTTAAAGGCAACTAGAACATTAGCTATGGTTTTTCATGTGAATACATAAAAATTTCATAATAGTTTTTATTCATGCATGCATATACATAATCTTTTCTCAAAAAGGAGGCTAACATCCTCTTGCATGCAAATGCACTAATTTTCCAAAAAAAACACTAACATTGCCTTATATTTATTCCTAATATTTTGAGAGGATAGGTAACTTACTCTTACATGAAAATTCATAATATATCCAAAGAAAAGCCAACATAATATATATTATTATTGTGCATGCAATTATATATTTTTCTAGCTGAATAGTTATGAAATTTATGCATGTAATTACATATTTTTTTTTATAGAACTAGCACTTAGAGATATTACATTTGGTGCATGCAAATAAAAGGAAACTAACACAATAGACAATGTCCCTATGCATGAAAATGCACATTCTTTCTAACATCTTTTCAAAATGAGAGGTATTCACAATAACTATTGTAAATGAAAATACATGCTCTATTCCAAGTAAAGCTAACAAAATAATAATTATTTCTTGCGCAAACACATGTACTTATCCAAAAGAAAACTAACATATTTATTTCATCCATTTAAGTATTTCTTTTCAAAAAGTATGACATAATAATTATATTCTCCATTGAATATATATATATATATATATATATATATATATATATCATGTGAGATCAATATAAATAACTGAGCACAAAAAAAAACATTATTTTCCAAAAACACTAACACATTAGCTATCTCTATATGCACATAAGAAATTATTCTTATCATGCAGAAAAATGAATGCAAACACTCTTTTATTTTGTTTTTCTTGTTTTAGCCATAAACTTTAAGCACTACTTTTGAACAACTGGAAACATATTTTTGAAAACCAAAAGAGATTTTGGTTGGGAATGGGTTCATTTAAAACAAACTTTCTTGGTTTTTACATACTTTTCATTGTTTGGAAGATTTTAATTAATTTTGTTTTTTACCCATTTTTTTCATATTTAAATATTAAATAATTTTTTGTTATAGTCATCAACTTTGAGTGCACTTTTCAAGAATTTGAAAATACATTTTCCAAAATACAAAAGAGGCTTTCATTTAGAACATACTCATTTACAAAAATCTCTTTCACTTGTTTACATATTTATTATGGTTTTGGAGATAAGAAGGCATACCTGGACCTTCTTTTTCAATAAATCATGAAAATATTTTCCAAGATTAGCCTCATTAAAGTATCTCTGTTTTTCAATAACTCATGGTAGAGATTTTTACCAGCAAACATATACTTTCTTTCACAATAGCTATTTCCGTGGATGAAAATATTTACTTCCTTTCTAAAAGAAAACTAACATGAGATATATTAATCTCATGCACATGCAATTCTTTCTGAAGAGAAATCTAATATAATAGATATTTATCTCACATGTGAAAAGTCTTTTAAGAAATTAATGCAAAAAGTAACTTATCATCTTTTAATGCTCGGGATTCCTCATCCCAACGACAATCCTAATACGGTATCCTATGTCGAATTGATACTTTTTGCAACACTGTTAATGCTTGGGATTCCTCATCCCAACGACACTCCCAATACGGTATCCTATGTCGAATTGATACTTTTTGCAACACTGTTATAGCTAACAGTGGCCAGGTAAGAGTTGAAACAATGCTATGTTGAGTTCTCCATAGGACCCAATTTTATTTAACAACTTTTTGTACATATAATTATCCAATAGCACTCATTCCTCTATTTTAGTCTGATTATACATGCATTTTGCCATCCGTTCTTATTTTTCATAGGCTTACAATAAGTAGAATTAACAAATTCAATAGATTTTCTAAATTCTAAAAGCATTTTATAAGTCCATAAATCACTCTATAAATAAGATTTTTTTTAAAATCCTAAAATCACTCCATAAATCATATTTTTTCAAAATTCTAAAATCACTCAATAAGTCATTCATAAAAATTATTTTTGGAACTTTTAAAATCACTAAAAAAATCATCCACAAATATCTCATGCTTTTCCAAAGTAGATTTACTTTTGTTTATGTACAAAAGATCACATCTCTATAGTTTTTTTTATATTTATGACTCATTAATTCTAAAACTCATAAAATATATCAACTTGGAAAATACAAATTAGTTACATACAAGAATATAAATTATTCTCAAGAATTAATTCTTGTAAGATTCTTGTAATTAATAATTAGAAGAATATTATTCTTGTAATATCGATATAAGAAAAAATAATATTAATTATTCAACAACACCCATTATACGAGAGTTTTTTTATGGTGATATTATGTACTCCTGCTCTTTAAAGGGAACACCATCCTCAGTGTTCTTCTCTCGTGAGAATTTTAGCATTTACTCATAATATAAGGGAATCTCTTCCCTTGAAAATGAAGGATTTTTATGTTCAATAAGTAAAATAAAATAAAAAAGCTTTTATCAACAATCATAATCATTACGATTACAAAAAGTAGATAATTTTTGTTTTTCTTCACTTAGCCATTATTCATTTGTTTAAGATGAAAACAAAATATCTATACCAACTTACTATTACTTAACAATTACTCTTAGAATTAATGGTCAGATAATGCAAACAAATTAACTATCAGTGGTTCCACAACCTCGATGGAAAGCACCTTGTAATTTCTAATCAACAAATTCAATGACATTATGTTGGACAGTTGGCATTTTTTGGATGCCTTGTGTCTCAGTAAATATATCTACAAACCTGTTGGCATTGATGTCAACAGACATCCTGGGAGATGTGTTGGTCCATTGGCATTGTTTAACTATTCGAATGAGTGTTGGCATTGATGTCAACTAGACTTGCATGCATGCTTATCGCTATAGATTTTCACTTTGATGTTCCATAGCATATCTTTGATGATAATTGGGATGTACTGATAATCTTAATGTGTCGATCTCATGAGGAATCCTATGGTAGCTACAGGCTTCTGGTAGAGAGTCATCACAGTAGCAGGCCTATTGAAAAGCCATGAAAATGATGATTATGGTGATAAGGAGTTCAAGAGGAATCCCATGGTTACTGCAGTGCTCTACAAAGAATCATCATAGTAGTAGGCTTACAAGAGAAGTTGTAGATTATGAATATGGGGGTTGGGAGTTTAGGATTTCATGCACAAGAAGAAGAGTCAAGGAGAAATGAGTGGAAGAGAGTTTGCAACCATTTTATAGGTAGACAATGGGCTCAAAGGCTACATCAATCCCTCTCTATTAGAAAGTGCTCTTAAAGAGATCTCCAATAATGTGTGGAAGCTTGAATGTGGCCTCCTGGATCAAAATTTTTGGTCAGTTGAAGTCAGGGTTTTGAAATCCTAAGTATGTAGAAATATTGGAGGTTAGCATATTAGAGTAGACTATTTTGGAACATCGGAGCAGGTTTCATCAGACGTTGGAGAATATCGGAACCCTAGAGAACGGGACCATAGGTGCATGGGAAGGTTGATATTAGAGAATTCGGGTCCCAGGAGAAGGTCATATCGAAATGTAAGAGATGAGAGAGCATGTTATATCAGGATATCAAAAGCTCGAGGTCATTGAAATGTCAGAGGTCGGAACATATCAGAATATTAAAACCTCATAAGTCTTTATGATTGTAACTCACTGAAAGTTCCAAGGTTTGTGAAGGAGTAGAAATATAAAGGATTTCAGTGTAGGACTAGGGACCAAGGAGGCTCTTTCTCTCTCCTCTAGTAGGTCACGTGGCAGCATGTCATTGGCTTAGAGAAGATGAAGTGGAAATTGACGTCAAAAGGACGAGATAGTATGGTGGAAGCATGGGACCATGTTTTGGAATTTTCAATGACCCAATGGGGCAAATGAGAGTGACATGTGTCACCTCTCAGTAGTCGCCATGTGTAAAAGTGACGTCAGCATATTGGAGGCCACTATATCGAAGGAAGAGGACATCTTAACTCTAGTGTAAATAATGTTTGAAAAGTTACGATAAATGGGATTTCGATAATATCAAGCACATGGTCATGTGAAGACCCAAAAAACCAAAGGTGCAAAGCAGAGCTAGCACCTAAGTGCTATGAGATATATTGAAGGATAGAGATCTTCTATCTCTTGTGAAAATCATATTTAAAAAGTTACTATGTGTAGGAAGCTCCGACATATGTGTTGGAATTTGGTCAGGAAGTTAAAAGAAAAAAGGGTGAAGAGCTATAACATAAGGAGACAAGCCTCTGGTAGGAGTTTGAAGGGTTGGAACCCATCTGCTATTCTGGTTTCACAAGAAATAGTCCTATGATGTGAAAAACCATGAGGGCTAGGCATAAGGAGCTAAGACACAAAAGGAAATTTGCATAAATTATGATAAAAAGGGGCTCTGATGTAGTGCCATAATGGTAAGCTAAGCCAGCGGTCATAGGCTCAGTCATATATGAAAGTAAACGCTCAGGGAGCTAAATGCAAAGGGGCTAAGGGTATCAAAACTGGGTGATATCATAACATTCCTCTTATATGAGTTACGATATGTTGTGGCTCTAATATAATAGTACAAAAGTGTATGGAAGATGGATGATTTAGTAACAAGGACCATGATTGTGCAAAGGAGTTGGTCTTAGAAGTAATGGTGACTATCAAAGATCGTTGGGTCAAGACAACAAGGACCGTGATTTATAAAAAAGAATTTTGGGACTGCCTTGAGGTGAGACAAGCCATCTCTATGCTCTAATGCATCCCTCAGTGAGTCGAATGGATGAATGGGTTGGTAGCTAAAGAAGAAATGTAGATCGAGGAAGTTGATTTACGGAGCTAGATAGATCTACAAAAAGCAATCAGACATGGTAACGAGGACAAGGGTCCACAAAGAATCCATGCCGAATTACAACCAAGCTATTTGAAACCATGAATAAGCATGGATAGCCTCAGTAATAGGATATTTTTCCATAGAAAGGACAATGTCTGGTTGAACTATGAAGGTGGACTGAGAATTAATTCTTAGTATGGAGAAATAGTCAGGTGGCCATTTTGATGTTTAATGGAGTGGAAGAGACCAAGTGAGACATATCTATAGAATTGAAAATTCATGATGAGCTACACTCAGGAAATGTGGATAAAGGGCATGATTGGAAAAATCAACCAGAGAGAAACAGAGGAACAAAACAGAGAAGCCCAGTCGAGCAAAGTGGGGGTATAGTAGCATTGTGTAGAGATATAGTTTCTTGGAGAGTTCGTCGATGTGAGTGCACTGCTATGCATGAGTCAAAGTGATCCTATTTTGTTGTGAAATGTTGAGAGGAAATACCTGGGAGAGTGAGTGTCATGTGAGAAAGCACGAAGGTTCAAGTGTTGTGTGAAGAAGGTTGAGGGAGCTAGCGATATGGTTTTTAAGTATGAGAGGGCCTATTAAATGAAAGAGGCCAAGACGTGACTGTATGCAGTCAAATAGTATATTGTAGATAGGATTGTGTGGCATGTGTGTGTTGGTGATTGTTGTGGGTGGAACAATGAGCTTCTACGAATCATGGAGAGGACCAAGAACATTAGAGTGTTGCGAGGGGCTCTGATGAGTGACTGTTGTCAAGAAAATCAGTTGGTTGTTGATGAATGAGAAGAGTGAGCATGGTAAGAAGAGAACATAACCGATATCAAGGAGGGTGGTTCCCAATTACAGAGAACATTGTGTTCCCTATTGAGTATAGGTTAGAGCCTACATATAGGAATCTGGTGCTTCCATATCTAGTGGGTGCTTGGGAAGGCTTCGGGGTTGGTGCCTGCTGCAAGTTGGTTCTTGGATAGATGCAAGGAGCTGCAAGTAGGTGCTTATAAGAAATCCATGAAGTTGGTGCTTCACATGGTGCTTCTGGTAAGCTAGACATGTGACTCCAAAACGAGGGAGTTGGTGGTTCTTGTTAGTGGGTGTTAGCAAACAAACAAGGTGATTTGCTGCTTCCTGTGAGTGGTGCCTCATAAAATAGATTGATGTAATAGATTAGTTTCTCATATTTTACATCAATGACAACAACAAGCTTTTGCGGTTTATTCCCAAAATTATTTCCATGTAAAACCTTGTGTCTCATGTGTATGATGCTCACGATGTGTGCTTGTATGTTGATTTCATATTGCTGCCACATGATATGTTGAAGTTGGTTATATGCATGGTTTCCAAGTTTAGAATAAGAAAAGCAAATTGGCATAAAAAGTAAAAAATTACCCTTAATACTGATTCACCCCCCTCTTAGTATTAACATTATTTCCAACAATCAGTATAACAGCCAAGTTCCTTTAAGAATAACTTAACTGCTATAAGGTTGATCAAAGGGAAATAATGGCTAATAAATATTGTCTTACATCTAAAGGAGTTCCATTATTAAATGGATAAAAGTATGTATCTGGAAAGTTAAAATAAAACTGTATTTAACGACCTTAGATGTTGATGTATGGCGGCGCTCTATACTGAATGGATAAAAGAGTGAGCACAATGAGAAAGCCAAGGTGGTCATCTTGAAAGGGTTGTCTAAGCCAAATGGTGGTAAAATAAAGAAATGTGAGACTATAAGGGAAATTTTGGAGAGACTGCAATGTTTATATGGAGGAGATAACCATGTGGCTGAAGAAGAGGCTAAGGAGCCCTAGTGCTCTAGCAATGAATCATAACATGCAAAAGTTGTTTCTTATGACACTGGTGTTGATGGTAAATAACACTAGGAAGGGGGATCATGATGCTCAAAAGGTAAGATATTTCATTTATATGAATGTAATTAAGCAAGTAATTCATTATCTAGTTTTTCATGTTAATCACTTTATGATAGACATATTTGTGCATCTAGTAGTTGTAATGAATAAAGACTGATTTTAGTATCAAGAGCAAATGAGGGATCCTTTGAAAAAGAAGAAATAATATCCCATGAAGAGAATAGGGGTATCATTGAAAGTGATGAAGATGGAATACTCCTTAGACCTATGGAAGACACCATGGACATAGAGATGATTCTAGACCTATGTGGTGACTCATCTAGAGCCTATGATAGTGAAGAAAAGGATCTAGTTGAAAGGGTCTTTTTTAGAAAGAAGTTGATCTCTGCTCTAAAGGAAATCAAGGACCTATCAGAGGAAAATATCAAGCAAGAGGAGGAACCAAAAATTTGTCAGCTTGAGAATGAAAGGTTGAGAAAAACATTAGTTGATCTAAATACTCAACAATCAGAAGCTATCAGACTGAATGGGAAGTCAACCAATCAGCTGAGTGAGAAGGAATCTTACTGTGAGAGACTACAAAATGAAGTAGTATCATTAATACATGGCTTATAAAATTGAAATAAAGAGTTGTGTCAATACTAGAAGCTTGAGGGGAGCAGAAAGGCCTTGGATGAGATGCTTATTAAGTAAACATCCATGCTTATGAAGGTTGGTTTTGGTTTGAAAGAAGAAACTAGCTCCAATAAGGCAAAGGTTCAAGGGTCAACTTACCAGGTAAAGGGAGTTCAAGGTTCCAAAAACAACAAAGGAAAATACGGTGTAGGATAGAAATAACAGCAAGGAGAGGAGAAACAACAAGAGAAGAAAAGCAAGATACATAGGGATAATGAGCAGCATGATGTAGTGTAGAAAAAGAGAGCTAGAGAGCTACAAGAAATAGTGCAAAGAAATAATGCAAGTTTTCACGGAAGGCACATGAACAACCAACAAAATGCCCTTCCTGTTCAAGGAAAGAGCCTTCAAAGAAAAGGTAACCTTCTTCATCAAAAGCCTTTTTATGGGTATTGTTTCTCTTGAAATAACTCTCAACATAAAGCCATAGACTATATATGGCATACAATAAAACAATATGTTTTGGGTAGAAGCAACCCAAAGATGCATAAAGAGTCTAGGAGAAGGCATGTTGGCCATGATAGGAGTTTTACCATAAGCATTGTCAAGAAGAGTAGCTCCTTTGCCCCATTCTTAAGCCATGTTGAATGCTACAACTATGGAAATTTGGGGCACAAGACAGTCAGCTACAGAAATGAGAAGAAATGGCATGCTCCTCAACATATGCATGCAAATGTAGGAGCTCGATATTTAAAGGAAAAAATGAAGAAAAGAAAACATGAATACAAGTTTGTCTTTAGTGCTGGGTATCAAAAGAGAAAGATGGAAAAAGAGTAATAAATCAAAATAAAAATCCTCGTACTCCTGTAGCAGACCCCTTTCTAAGGTAGAAAAATAGCAAGAGAATTTGGGTGAAGAAAGAGGAGTTGAAAGAGAAGGTTTCTCCATCGATGTGAAACCAAGAGAAACCCAAACATGGGAAAAGAAGAAGTTTGGAGAGTAATGCTTCTGTGACAACTTGGGAATTGAAGATATGGAAGAAGAAGAAGGATGATATGCTCAGGGGGAGTAGGTCCTATGTTTCTCTTTAGTGAAGGAAGAGAATGGCCTCTGGGAGGCCAAGTAAGTCTAATGTAGGAAGAAAAAAATTGAAAAGAAAGATGAATCTGATTAATGAAGGTATGGTCATCTCATCTTCCTAATTACAAGAATAAACTGATTTATTTTGAATGTAGCAGCATTGAAAAATAAAGGAGTATTGCAGCCAACACAAGTTCAGGGAATGTTCACAACAACATGTTATGCTTAGAGAAGAATATTGGCTGCTGCGGAAGTATTGAATGATAGGAATCCCATAGTCAAGCGAGGTCTAGAGGATCACTCCCCATGTATATGCAAGAAAGAAGTTGTAGGAGATCATAGACAATTGGCTCAGTGGGAGCTCCTTTGATAAGCATTTGTGGGTAACAATTGTTAGTCTTAGAAAGGAGTATTGTTGAGAAAATGAAAGGTTTTCATCTTGGGTGAAATACCCTTATTTAATTTAAGTTGTGAGTTGGATTATGCCTAGTAGTCTTGTGTTAATGAAACATAATTGGTCTAAGATTTTAATGCCATTTACTCTTTCATTTAGTATTTATATGGGAATTGATAGTTTTGGCTCATGTGGAGTAACCTTCTGTGAAAATTGACATTTATTTATACGAGGAAGTATCAGAGATTTCTTGGTAAATTTTTCCATTTGTATATCTTTTTGGTACAATTGGTATTGTTTAAGGAATGGTCAATATTTAGAGGTAGTATATGTTCAAGGGAAGCATATCACATATGTCCAGTTTATGGATCAGATACAATGACAATCCTTGAAGCGATGTCTGCAAAGAAGATTACACATCTCAATAGTTAAACCTTGATCTTCACAGCTAGTGATATACTAGGGAGAAAATGGTAGGTTGTAGCCCCATTCCATTGATTTCAAAGGGGAAAATAATTTGTGGAGAAGTTGTGATGGCCTATGCAAAAGAGAGAAATTCATTGTTGTGTTATTCTAGGATAATTATGGAAGCACCATGTGGAGTGGCCATCAATGTGAAGGTGACGTTGAGGTGCTAGCTTTAATGCCAAAGGGAGATCTTGTTCGACATTCATAATTATATGGATGGCCCGTGGCCTAGTAGAGATATATACAAGTGCATTGGAATTGATGTCAACAATCATGATGGGATATGTGTTGGGTAGTTGGAAATGTCTAATTATTGGTAGGAGTGTTAGCATTGATGTCAATCAGACTAGTATAGATTCTTGTTGCAACAAATTTTAGATTTGATTTTCCTTAGCCTAACTATGCTGGTAATTGGGCTAGCATTGATATTCTTGATGTGTCATGCTCAAGAGGGATCCTATGATAGCTGCAAGCTTCTGGTAGAGAATCATCATAGTAGCATGCATATTCGAAAATCCATAAAATGATGACTGTGGTGATAGTGAGTTCAGGAAGAATACCACAATTTTTGGAGTGCTCTAGAGAGAATCATCATAGTAGTAGGCTTACTAGAGAAGCCATAAATTATGACTATGGTGGTTAGGAGTTTAGAATTCCATGCACAAGAAGAATAGTCAAGAAGAAAATAGTTGAAGAGAGTTTGCAGCCATTTTATAAGTAGAATATGGTCTCAAGGGATACATTTGATCATCTCTATTGGAAGGTGCTTTGAAAGAGATTTACAATGGTGTTTGGAAGTTTTGCAATGGGATCCTAGATCAAAAGTTATAGTGATTCGAAGTGTGGGTTTTGAAATCTAAGTAGGTCAAAATATCATAGGTTAGAAGATCAGATCTAGCTATATCGAAACATCCAAGTAAGTTGTATCATACGTTTGAGAATATTGGAACCCTGGAGCATATGAGCATAGGAAAACTGAAAGGCTGGTATTGGAGAATATTGGGACCTCAGAGTAGGTCATATCGGAATGTTAGAGATATGAGAATATTAGGACATTAGAGAATTTCATATCGAGATATCAGAAGCTGGAGGTCATTGGAATATTGGAGGTCAGAGCATATCGGCATATCAGAACCTCATAATTCATTATGATTGCAACTCATTGAAAGTATCGAGGTTTGTGAAGGAATAGAAATACAAAGGATTTTGGTGCAGGACAAGGCACCAAGGAGGATGTTTCTCTGTCCTCTAGTAGGGCACACAGTGACATGTCATTGGATTCAAAAATATGGAGTGGCAATTGACATCAACATGCCGTGACAATACATTGGACATGTGGGACCCTTTTTTTAAATTTTCAGTGGCCCAATGGGGAAAATAAGAGAGACATGTGTCACCTCTCAGGATTCGCCACGTGTAGAAGTGATGTCACAATATCGGAGGACAGTATATCAGAGGAAGAGGACATGTTAACTCTATTGTAAATCGAATTTGAAGAGTTATGATAAAGGGGGCTCTAATACTATCTATCATATAGTCGTGCGAAATGCCAAACAATTAAGGGCGTAGTGTGGGGCTAGCACCTAAATGCTAAGGATTATATCATAGGGTGGAGATCTCATAGCTCTTGTGTAAATTCATATTTAAAAAGTTACAATTCATAGAGAGAGCCAATGTATGTGTTGGCATTTGGTCGGGAATTTAAAAGAACCAAGGGAAAAGAGCTATAACACAGGGAGATAAGCCCCCAACAGTTGACACCTATGTTCTATACCGACAGTCAAAGGCAGTTGTCGTATCATGTGGAAAAACATGAGGGCTAGGAAGAAGGAGCTAATATGCAATAGGAACTTTGTATAAGTTACGATAAAAAGGTGCTCAGGTATAGTGGTATAGTGGTAAGCTAAGCCAACGATCACAAACCCGGTCATATGAGAAAGTAAGCACTTAGGGAGCTAAGAACCAAGGGGCTAAGGGTATCAGAATTGAGTGATATTATAACATTACTCTTGCATGTGTTGATCAAGATTTAAACAGGAATGCGACAAATTACAGAGATAACCATAAACACAAAGGTGTAGTTGAAATAATACTTCATTTCATTAATGTAAAATACTGGAATATGCTTACAAACAAAAATGGAAACAAACCAGCTAGGGTGATGGTACCTTATCTATGAGAAGACATGTGGTGGCTACATGCCTCTGAACTATGTTACAGTGAGGCTCGAAGGCCTATTTATTATTGAAAAATAATGGCAAACCCTAAACCTCCAAAAATCTAACCCTAGAAGGTAAAACACTAAGTTGTGGACCCTATTTGGGTAAATTGGTACATCAACTTCCCGAGGTTGTAACTTTGGCAAATGATCTCTGTTTGATGTGAACAATATATAGTTAGAAATATATATTTGAGAAGTACAACTTTGGGAAGAGAAAAATTTGGCCATGGACCCATGTTGCTCCCATTTTTCCCAAATAACCTCGTTTAGGGCCTCAAAATAGCTCTAGAAGTTCACCACCTAAAAGTCTGCTAAAAATAGTAAACTATGCTACAATTAAGGAAACTGAAAAGTTGAAGGAAACAATAGTGGGGGTCCAAGTGGACTTGGCAAGTGGCCACCAATATCTGCCTAGATCATTCCTCCCCTGTTAGGAAGCAATGGTCACCATTGCATTGAGTTTCTCCATGAGATGAGGAAGCTTTTGCTAAACTTGGTCCTTGGTGAGCCACTTGCCTTGGTGAAGGAGTTGGCTTGCTTTGACAGCTTAATATAGTTGGATATTCTATTGGCAAGTGGGATTGTCCTATGTGTCCATGATTCGATCAATTGCAGCTTGTTCCATGCAATCTGGATTTAACTCTATGGGTGTGATTTGTTCTGGAATGTCGGATGTGTCGAGTAATGGTGGAAAGTATGGCCAAAGGTGGTCCACATTGAACACTGGGTGCAGGACAAGGAATGGGGGAACACTGAGCTGAAATGCATTATCTCCCACAACCTTGGTAATGGTGTAAGGACCATATCAGAGTGGTATGAGTTTCTGATAGGCTTCGGTAAGGTGTTCCTTTTGCAAATGTAACCAGACTTTGTCACCCACTTAAAACATGTGTGGCACCCGATGTTGATCATGTTGCTACTTTTACTTGGCATTTGATTTCTCCAAAATGTCATGGACCTGCTAGCAAATATGTTGGATTTGCTAAATTAAGCTATTTGACTTATCTATTTCAGACTGGACATGATTTGAATCTACGCGAGTAGCTGCAAATGGCATTGCCACATCAATTGGACATAGTAGTTGGATTCCCAAGTCCACCTGAAAATGGTTGTGGCCAGTTGAGCTATGGAGAGCCCAGTTCTAGCTGTGTTGAATATAGGGGAGGCCCTCGTCGCATTTGTGTGGATGCTTGGAGTTTTACATGCGTATAATGTGTACAATCATCTTGTTGACAACCTTCGCCTAGCCATCAGTTTGAGGATGGAAGGTTGTGGACTTAGTGAGTTTGCTGTCTAGCATTGACAAGATACTGCACCAAAATATACTGAGGAACCTACTATCCTGATCTAAGATGATAGACTATGGGATCCTAAAGTGTACCCACACTCGTTCAAAGAAGAGTTTAGCAATAGATTTTGTTGTGATATTCTTCTTGCAGGCCGTCATAATGGCCACATTTGAGATCCTGTCGATGACCACAAAAACACAGAAATTTCCATGCTTAGTGGAAGGAATGCCTAACATGTAATCCATGGATATGGATTCCCAAGGTCGACTAGTGGTAGGCAGTGGGGTACATAGACCTTGCTTCTTGATGTTTTGTTTGGCAATGGCATAGGCATTACATGATTTGATGTACTTCTAGACATCCTGTCAAAGATTCAACCAATAGAAATACTTCTTCGGTACTGCCACCATTTTCTTGACCTCGAAATGCCCAGCAGTTGGACTATAGTGTGCTTCCCAAATCATCTTGGCACGCTCTCCTGAAGGAACACAAAGGTGACCCGGGTGGCATAATAGGGCATCCTGGGGGTGGAAATCTAGAACATGCTGACCCTCCAAGAGTGTTTGGTATGTGTGGCCAAATTCTGGGTGGCTTTTGTAGAGAAGTGGAAAATTAGAAGTCTCTGCCCATAAGAGTTTATCATGGTAGTTAACGCCATGATCGGTGGTCGACTGAGGCAGTCTACGAAATTATTGGTGATTCCCTTCTCATACTTGATATTCAGATGGAACTATTGCAAGTATGTGGACCACTGTTGATGGCCATCATTCTACAATTTCCCTTGGGTCTGTATGAACTGTAGGGGTCGGTGGTTTGTGTGGATGATCGTTTCCTTCCCCAAAATGTAATGCTTCTATTGCCGGTAGGCCTGCACAATGGAATAAATCTCTTTGTCATAAGTGGGATACTTCTGAATTGTGTCTGAAAGTGTCTCACTATGATATTCCATTGGATGCTCGTGTTGACTAAGGACTGCACCAATAGCATAGTCAGGGGTATATCTGTCAACCTCAAATGGTTGTTTCAAGTCTGGTAATGCAAGCACTCGTGTCGAGTAGAGGTGATATTTCAACTTTGTGAATGTCCTCTGTTGAGATTCAGGCCAAAATAATTTTGCTTTCGCTCCTTCCTTAGTGACTTGACTCAAGGGCCAAGTGATATGAGAAAATCCCAACACGAACCTGTGGTAGAAGTAGGCAAGACATAGAAATTTGCGGAGATCTGTCAGAGTGGTTGGAGGTTCCCAATTCTGAATGACTTGGATCTTGGCCGGATCCACATGCACCCCCTATTCATCAAGAATGTTTCCTAGATACTCAACTTGGGTCACGCCAAAAGTGTATTTCTCCAAATTGGCACATAACCTATGTTGCTACAATGCTTAGAGAACCTGTCAGATGTGGTGGATGTACTCTTCCCAACTTTGGCTGAAGATTAGGATGTCATCCAAGTATACCACTACAAATGAGTTGGTGAATGGCTGCAAGATGTCATCCATTAGCCTCATGAATGTTGTAGGAGCATATTTCAATCTGAAAGGCATAAAAAAACATTTGAAAAGGCCCTCGTTGTCTTTGAAGGTATTATTCCTTATATCAGAGGGTTCGATTCGTACCTGGTGATATCCAGACTTCAAATTGATCTTGCTGAAATATTTTCCCCCTTCAGTTGGTCCAGGAGGTCATCAATCCTTGGGATCGGGTACCTATTATGGAAAGTGATCTTGTTTAGCATCCGATAGTCAATATAGAGTCTCCAAGCCCCATCCTTCTTCTGTACCAACACGATCAGGCTCCCGTAGGGCGATGAACTTAGACAAATGTGACCTTTCTGCATTAGCTCCTAAATCTGCCTCTTGATTTCATCATTCTCCAAAATGCAGCACCGATAGATTGGTCCATTGGGCAGTGGTGCACCAGGGGTTAGATGGATGGGGTGCTTGACCTAATAGTGTAGAGGAACCCCTGCGGGGGAGGTGAAGATGTCCTCATACTCCACGAATTTTTCCATTTGTAGTTGTCGTCCAGAGGGGCCCTGTCTGGAGGTCATGGCCATCGTCTTCTTCTTTCCTTGAGGGTGTATCATCAGGAAAACAAATTTCCCAGTTTTGGAAATGAGTTTACTACATTTTCTTGAAGTAGCCAAAGAGATGGCAGTAGGCAGTGCTACCTCCAGTGTCCTATACAGCTTGTTTCCCAAAGTAACAATAACAAACAGTGCCTTGATTCATACACAACATGTCTCTTCCACAAGTATGGTTGTCCTAATAATACATCACAAACTTCAAGGGGAGAAATGTCACATAATACCTCATCTGTGAAGGGCTTGATGTTCGATGGAAGGTGACGCTGTTATCTCACGGGAAGATCCCGTCCTTGGTGAAGCCACCTGATGGTGTATAGTTGTGGATGTGTTATGGTCGGTAAGCTCAAACGCTTCACGAACTCTACTAAAATCAGGTTCTTTTGGCTCCCTATGTTGATAATGAACTATAGCCGGGAGCCCTTTATTCACATCTAGGAGTGGAAGAGACACTCCTCCTCCTCTGGATCTTTGTGTTCCTCCGTCTGCATCTTCATGGTGGAAACAGTGACATTGGGCTCCGTATCAATAATCTGCTTCCCTTTGTCATTCCCCTTTTTAGGTTTTGACTCAGAGTCATAGCATGCATATGATTCTGAAACCTTTAACTTGCTCACCAGTGACTGCTTGGCCTGACACTCACTTGTATTGTGAATGGAGCACATATGAAACTCACACCACTTTCCCATATAATTTTTTAGCTTCGTGGAGCTATTCTTTGCTTGCAACTTTGGTGGGTTGTCTTGGGCCACCCCACCTTAGCTTTGTCCTTTGTTTGTTGTTTGGGGGCACCTTTCCCTTGCTTCAGATTCTCACTTCTTCTCTTTAAACTTTCTCTTGACCTTGACGACATATCAGTATGTGTGTCAAGTGAGGAGATGTTCATGAATTCTTTTTCTTCTTGGATTTTCTTGTGTAGGAAACCACAATATTTGCGTACCAAATGCTACTTTGAATCCTTGATACCAAATTTTATGTGAAGGGTATAAAAAATATTGGTAAACTCTCGCACGTCTTGGTCCCTTCCCTACCATAGTGTGGTCCACTTTATGTATTGATCCTCATAGCTTTTGATAGGGTAGTACTGCTCCTTGATGGCACCCCAGAATGAATTCGAATAGGTGCAACTGAAAATAGTGAGCCTATACTTTCATCCTTCTTCTCGTAGTAGGTTTCCCACCAGTCTTTGATGTGGGGGGCTACTTTGAGAAGAGCGAAAATAATATTTTCGCAACTGGAAAAAACCATGAACAAAAAAATAACCCTCTAACAGATTTAACCATTTATCGATGACATATGCATCTATCTAACCCTTAGATATGGGGATTTCAAAATTAATTTGTACCTTAAATGATGTGGCATTTTTAGAGTAACTGTTGGAAGCCGATGCATTTCCCATGGGTAGCCACTGAAGGATTTGGGAAAAGTTGTCCATCATCGCATTCCTTTGTTGCTTGAGGTATTCTTTGAGAAAGATTTTGATAGGATATCCTACCCCCTCTTCTTTCTTTTCATGTGCCATGGGAGGCAACTGGCATTTACCAGGTTTGTCTTGTAAAGGTTCGACCAGTTCAAGCCCTAACTCCTTATATCTCGACCTCATTAGGGACATGCAAAGAAAAATAGAGAAAAAACACAACTCTTTGATACCATTGATCTAGATTTAAACATGAATGAAACAAATTACAGAGATAACCATAAACAAAGAGGTACAGTGGAAATAATACTTCATTTTGATTAATGTAAAATACTGAAATATGCTTACAAATAGAAATGGAAATAAACCAGTTAGGTTGATGGTAACATATCTCTGAGAAGAGCTGTGGTGGATGCATGCCTCTGAACTATTTTAAATGAGTCTCAAAGGCCTATTTATTGTTGAGAAACAATGGAGAACCCTAAAGATCCAAAAACCTAACCCTAGAAGATGAAATGCCAAACTGTGGGCCCCGTTTGGGTAAATTGGTACATCAACTTCCCAGGGTCGTAACCTTGGCATATGATCTCCATTTGACACGCACAATATCTCGTTAGAAAGATCTATCTGAGAACTACAACTTTGGGAAGAGAAACATTGGTCCATGCGCCCATATTACTCCTAGTTTTCCCAAAAAACATTGTTTAGGGACTCAAAATGGCTGCGAAAGTTCAGGACCCGAAAAAATACTAAAAATAGTAAACTATACTACAATTGGGGAAACTAAAACGCTGAAAGAAACATTGGTGGGGGTTCCAGTGGACTTGGTAGGTGGCCACAAATATCCACTTGGATCATGTGTTACGATATGTTGTGACTCCGATATAATAGTACAAAGGTGTATGGAAAATGGATGAGTCAGTAGCCAAGACCACGATCGTGCATATGATTTTGTCTTAGGAGTAATGGTGACTATCAAATATCATTAGGTCAGGACAACAAGGAGCACAGTTTACAGAAAACAAAGTTAGGTTTGCCTTGGTGTGAGACAATCCATCTCCGTGCTCTGATGCGTACCTCAGTGAGTTAAATGGATGAATGTGTCAACAACTGAAGAAATAATGTAGATTGGGGGAGTTGGTTTAAGGAGTTAGATGGATCTGCAAAAAGCATTGAGATAAGGTAACGAAGACAACAACCCACAAATAAGCCATGCAGAAGTACAACTAAGTTGTTTGAAACCATGAACATGTATAAAGAGCCTTAGTAATAGGAGATTTGTCCATAGAAAGGACAGTGCCTAGTTGAAGTGTGCAGGTGGACTAAGAATTAATTCTCAGTATGGAGAGACAATGAAGTGGTCATTCTCATGTTTAATGTACTGGTAGAGAACAAGTCATATGCAACAACAAAATGGAAAAATAATTTCGAGGTACACTTGAGTAGTGTAGATACAAGACAAGGTTGGCACCATCGACTAGAGAGCAGCAGTGCAACAAAATAGAGAAGCCTAGTAGAGAAAAGTGGTGGTATAAAACCATTGTGTAGAGAGAGAGAGAGTTTCTTGGATAGCTTGCAACATTGAGTGTGTTGTTGTGTGTGAAGAAAAGTGAGCTTGTTTTGTTGTGAAAGGTTGAGATTTCCTAGGCAAAGGGAAGACCCCAAGAAAGTGAGTGTCACTTAAGAAAGGCTGAAGGTGCTAGTGTCGAAGAGCAGAGTGTAGAGAAGACTGCACGGCCTATTTGTGTTGGTGAATGTTATAAGCGAAAGAGTGAGTTGCTGGAAATCATACAAAGGGCCGAGAAAATTAGAGTACTGAGAGTGGTTTTCATGTGTGATTGTTTTCAAGAAGATCAGTAAGTTGTTGAGAAATGAGCAGAGTAAGCAGGATGTGAAGAGAACAATGTTTATATGAGGAAGAGTGTCTTCTAATTACATAGAACCTTTTGTTCCCTATGTAGTGTGGGTTGGAGCCTACATAAAATAAGTTTGTGGTTCCATCTCTAGTGGGTGCTTTAGAAGGCTTGGGGGTTGGTTCCTCCTACAAGTTGGTGCTTTCATAAATCCAAGGAGATGGAAGTAGGTGCTTACAATAAATCCATGAATGTGGTGCCTCACATGGTGCTTCTGGAAGGCTAGATGAGTGTCTACAAAAGGATGGAATTCGTGCTTCCCATTATTCAAACAAGCAAGGGGAGTTGGTTCTTCTTGTGAGTGTTGGCTCACAAAATAGATTGATGTAATAGAGTAGTTTCTCATATTTTACATCAATAAGAAGAAAAAGCTTTGGTGGTTTTTTCCTCAAAGGGTTTCCACCTAAAATGTCGTGTCTGATGTGTATGATGGTCATGGTGTGCGCTTGTATCTTGATTTCATATTGCTGCAACATGATATGTTGAGGTTGGTTATATGGATTGTTGCCAAGTTTAAAATAAGAAAAGTAAATTGGAATAAAAAGTGAAAAAATAGCCTTAATATTGATTCAACCCCCTCTGAGTATTAAAGTTCTTTCCTACACATTAATCACAACATTTTTAATCAAATGAAATACTTTTAATTATTAATCACTTATGCAATTTCAAGTGATATTTTAATCAAAATACCCATATAAGTACTTAGAGAACACATAACTCTCTAATCATGAGAATGAACGATAACTGCATCAATTGTGTACTATCTTAGCATGTTGTAAAGAAATTCACAAGGTTGGTAATATAGTAGAGGAACATACATTTCCAGTAATTCCTTTATGAGAACTAGGTTCCTTTGTTGACAAGATGTACATAAAATTATTTCACAAATATATAGAAGATTTATCTTTAATACACCATTTATCTGATTAACTCTCTTCTTCTACTATGATAATGACATCAACAAAAATACTAAGGAACCGAACATGTTCCTCCTCACCACAAACTACCTCTGCAAGTTTCCCCCAAGCTAAAATTTACTTGCCACTCAAATCGACAACCTGATTGATTCCTTGGTGTGTTTTTTATAAGTTTCCTTCGTAACAGATTTTTGCAGCATCCCTCTTTTCAGTCTGCCAACCCTTTTTCCTAGGCCTTTTATTTTAATCTTTTAAAAAAAGGTCTTCCATTTTTCTTTAAAGCCTACATTTTTCTCCAGCAGTGCTTTATTTCACCTAGACTTAGTATCTTTCCCCAACTAAGTTATTTGATATGATATTTCTATCCCATTATATTAAATCCATTTATTTCTAATTATTTTCTCCTCGGGATTGTTTATGATATTTTTAGGGAAGATTCATCTTAGACTTAACACCAACAGTTGTTTCCAAATTGGAAAGAAATATTCTAAATATCGTGCTCTTTCATGAGTATTTTTTCAACATTTTTATTTATTAATAATAAATTAATCAATTACATAAAAATAATTAAATCTATTACATCATCATAAATGTTTAAAAATGGCTTCCATATCCATCCATTCTAAAAATAGTCCATGTATAAAAATAGTCAAGGTTTGAAGATCCACCGTAATTTATGTAAATGACCATTTTCATATTATCAATAAAGAAAATGAACATTTATGTGCATCATGCATTCATACTTCACCCAAAATATGGGTCCCACAATTTGTAAAAGTAAGTTGACAGGAAACCATCACATGCCATATAAGTGGTATACATTTCAAATTTCCACATAATAAAAATCATGCTATTTAGAAGTAAAACATTAACATTATCGCATAGCATAGCATTACACTTTCTCACATGAGGTTGAAATTCATATTGCAACATTTAACCCTTCATAGGCTATTATGTTTCCATTAAGCCACCCCTACTTAATAGCATCAAAAATATTATTCATAAGAATTTTTAATAAAACCTTACCTTCAATTGAAAATACTTTTACACACAAAACATCTGTCAAATAAATTTAAGATGTGTTTCCCTTTCACATGCATCTATGTTTTCAATATTTCAACACATAGAAATCTATTAATCCTCTTACTTTCTAGAATATAACCATGTAACAACATTTTGTAACATTCTTCTATACATTGAAAGTAATATAACAAGTAAGGATACAACATGCATATGTTGAAACAAAATTTCCATAAGTTTATTCTCCAAAAAACCGTCAAGGGAACAATACCTTAATCGTTTTCATTCCCATAATTTCTAACTCATGCAACATGTCATTTGATTTACACATATAAATATAACCAACAATCAGTAAGAAACACTATTAGATTCAAAACATTCACACAAACTTATCTTGGTTAATAAACTAGTAATTACAATAGATTCAAACACCATCAGTTTTTTTTTTTTTTTTTTTTTTTTTTTGCAATGAGAGCTAAAAACACCTTGTTGCCACAATATGATTGTATTTTATTATTAGATTTACTATGTTTTTGTCACCATAGTATTCACATGCACTAGATGGATTTCTAAATTATGTAGTTAACATATTTGTTAAATATAGGATGCAAACTAGGTAACATCATCATAAAATCATGAATTCGTAAAGTTGTAAGGATTAAAGAAACAAGGTAATCAACATCTTTTGAATACTACTAGTTCTAAAATTAAGCTATTATAACTATCAAATCATTCACTTTAACAACACTATTGTATCATGATCCAATTTCTTTGTCACCTTCAAGAGCTTGCAATCATAATTATGCATGGTTAAACCAATATTCACTTGTGCAATCATTGCATTTTTCTTGCATGCACATAAATTCTTAAATAAAGCATTAATCATTCAAACACAGTAATTTATCATCAATGTTTAACTGTTAATAACAATGATTGTAGCAATCCAAACATTCCCAATTCCACAGTCTATTGTTACCAGCAGACAAGCAATATGAGGTAAGCTGCCACAATCACTTGGTTACAACTTGTAATAGGATTTAATCAAAATTGTTTCATGCATATAAGTTTTTATATTTATTCATGCAATACTAACTAATCAATGTTACTAACCATCTTAAATTCAGACATGAAAGGACTTGATCATCAATTAGCCATTACAGTCAAGTTTTACCACTTGACTTATTGTTAATTTTTAACATATAAAGGGGTTATTTTAATGTCCTTTAACATTGTATTGTCATATTCAAGGATAACCCCACCTTCTATATCCTTTAGTTATCAGGAATAAGAGTACATATGTTCATTCTTTATAAGTAGTGCACTGTAACAATAGCCATGTTTTTTTTTTAAATGCACCATAATCATTATTGTAATAGTATGGATGCAAAGGATGGGAATTAACCCTCACTATAACTAGTGGGTGCTCAGTTTGTTCATAAATGAAATGGATATTTTACTGTCCTTTATCCAAATCAATATTCAAATGTCAGGACCACAATGTTTAGGTAGACATAATCACATACTATTCTTTAATGTGGTCATTAATCGTGCATCTCATGTAAAATATTGTCTACTTCAATTTAGTTAGAATCGTACCTAAGATGATGCCCACTAGAATCATATCTCTACTTCATTGTACTGAACTATCTGCAAAAGGTGCCAACAATAAAACCTTTGGCTTTTATACCACTTGTCACATACCCCGATAACCTCACAAAAAAATGCATGGGGTTAGGAATTTTTTTCAGCATTTACCTATGTGTAACTTTCTAAATTATTTTCCATATTGCTTTAATGGCCATTATATAAACCATCATTATTGAGAAGAGTAATCTGTAGTAAAAGAATAGTGAGTTACATAACCATTAGTTGCCAATGTTACAACATATTAACTTAAACTTCCTAACACAACCTTGCATCAATTCCATTCTTATTTGATCTCATTTAGTTAATCAAATTCTTGATAATATACATGCCACACCATGAAAGGAATCAATATCATAATCACAACACTACAAGCAATCACATCTTTAGACACTGATATACCATAGAAAACCCTTAGGGTTAAAACCAACAAACGTTTGATTTTATTATTAAATGATCTTACGAGTGTTCACTCGTCACTCAATGGATTATGAGGAGTCCATCGCTTAACCATTGTCATAAAATTTTACAAATAATTATCATCTGAAATGAAACATAAATATAAGGTAATACAATCATCATTATATCATTTACCCATTGATCCATGAAAATTAACTCTTTGTAACTTGGCTCTTCCCATCATTGGATTATCCTACAGCTGACATTCCTTCAACCTGCATAGGCCACTAGTTTATTGTCTACCACAATGTTAAGTGAAATCCATAATTCACGTATGTCGCAGTCTTTTCTGCAAATTCTATTTTCTGTGAAATTCCATATCATGCTTAGATCAAATAATAATTAAGCTAATAATAATTCATTATTAGTGATTCTTCAACATCTAATCATCTGCATACATAAAACATAAGCATAATATCATGTCATGCCTTCCTTAACATTATTGTACATGCATTAATATAAAACATATAAATATCAAACGTGCCACTAATTTTTATTCCCCTCACCCATAAGTCCACATTGCTTCCAAGCACTAGGAATGAACTTATTGTTTTAAATAAAACTAGAACAATATCTATGATTTTTCTTATTAATACATAAAATTTTAGAATAGTTGTTATTCCTATGTGGAGATACATAATACTTTCTGAAAAGGAGGCTAACATCCCCTTGCATGGAAATGCAAAATTTTTCCAAAAGAACGTTAACATAATCTTATATGTACATTCCTAATATTTTGAGAGGATAGGTAGCATAATCTTGCATGGAAATTCATAATATTTCCATAGGAAAGCTAACATAATAGATATTATTACTATGCATGCAAATATATATATTTTTATAGCACAATAGTTATGATCTTTATGGATGTTATTACATAAACGTTTTCAATAGAACTAACCCCCATATCTATTACTTTTTGTGCACGGAAATAGGTAAAAGAAGGATAACACAATGGACGATGTTCCTATGCATGCAAATGCATGTTCCTTCCAACAACATATTTTCCAAATGAGATGTATTCACAATACTTATTGTACATGAAAATGTGTGCTCTATTCCAAGTAAACATAATAAGATAATTATTATTTCTTGCATGCAGATACATGTACTTATCCAAAGGAAAATGAACATATATATTACATGCGTTTACATAGTTTTTTTCAAAAAGTCTAACACAATAATTATATTCCCCTCGGCATTCATATATATATGAAGATATCCAATGGGGACTAGAACAAGTTTATAAGTATGTGCATCTTGGACTAATATAATTTGGCATTAAACCTCTTACCAGACCTGGTTTGAATGTGTCTTTATTAGCTTGTGTGATTGGTTCATGCTATAATAAATTGACTGAGGCCCTACTAGGTGGTTTTGAGGCCTCTTTCCACAATTTTCCAATTTGGTCATCCATCATCCCACAATACCAAGTTTCATTAACCGGTCCCCATATTATGAACTACTTCAAGCTTACATCCATTTTTTTGGATTTAATATGACTGATTAGTCTAATATTCCCCAGTTACATTGCATTGTTTATTTACGATTTATCTCCACAAATTTGCCAATACTCAATCCTCAGGTTACTTAGAGAGCAACAACAAAAGGAGTGGTTGTCAGACCTCGTAATGTCACTTCTATCATAATAGGGTTGTATCAATTAAAAATTGCTAATGAGTGGATTGCAGAATACCATTCACTGTCTCAAAGGTATTTTCCAATTCCAGAACCTAAAAGATTATCTATTTTGAGTCGACTAGAGGACCAGTGATTAGAATAAGGAATGAAACCACATTACGCAAAGTCCATGTTAGAAGTCAATCTCTCAGAAGCCATGATACTATAGACCTCAGTAGGAATTTAGAAAAATGCAAGTATGAATCATCCTCTCAATGCAATTTTGTATGGCTTATAGAAGTCCAATTTCATATAAAAAATTTCAAGTCTTTCATAGACCTCAGTCCACCTTGAAAGAGGATCATTTGGGCCAACATACAGAATGTCAGGAATTTTTACACATTTCCTCTTCGAGAGATATTAATTTCATCAAATACACACTTCCTAGAGAAAAGAAGGGGAAGATTTAGAAAAACTTCTACTCCCAGAAAGGAGGCTTTCTCCTAGCAATTTCGTACAAAAATTCAAAGATGGGAATGTTGTAGTTGATGTGAATTTCCTACATTATAGGAAAGTGATAGATGAGAATACGCAAGAGATTATAAGGCTTTAGAACTGCAATGGTTATCATCTAACATGTTTATTACGTAACTTGGATGACCTATCACAGGAAGTGTTGAATGTACAATCCCATATGTTAGGACGCCATTCCAGTTTAGATGATTTGAGTCAAAAAGCTTCTACGAATTTTGATATGTTAAAGTATGAAAATATGAAGTTATAAACAATTATGGAAGTGTTAGTAGATTTAAAGTTGAATCTGGAGAAATAAAATCCCTAGCTAGAAGAAGAACTTACTAGAGTATAAGTTTATAGCTAGACTTTATAGCTAGAAGAAAAGAACTTTGCAAAGAAAAATACTCCACTATTTCTCAAACAATTCTTTGTACATAATCCTATAATTTTTCAATTCGAAAATTTTATTTCATTTCCTAGAGAAAAATTGGCTTGAGTCCAATGACAAATCCTAGTCTTTGATATGCCACCACATAACAAATAAAAAAAATGGTAAAAGAAGAGGGAGAAGGATCCAATAAAAGGCCTAGAAGTGCAGATAGCAATAGAGCAAGCCAATCTTTTCAATCTGGATGGGAAAAGTTGTGTAATGCTAAGTATGTTTCCCCTGGCAAAATTGCATATGATCCTTCAAACAATGATGAGTTCCATACTCTTAGTTGAGCTAACATAGATCAAGCTCCAATGACAAATGTGAACTGAAAATATAAAAATGAAATGATCATGCCAATACATACTAGGAGTGCATGGGAAATTACTTAAAATTCCATCCACAGAAATAGAGTCTCATTGTTAGAATTAGCTTTAAGGATAACTTGGGGTTTCTAAGGTAACTTATAATTATGGTGGTCTAGAATGCATGAATCTCACAAGCTCAATATTATGAATAGTGATAAGGCAGTCACTGAACTTGTCAACATAATTCTCCAAGAGTTTTATGGAGAAATTAATGTTGATGACCATCATTATGCATATATGCTCATGAGCCAAAAAATTTATGATATAAAAGAACTTTGTAAGTTCTTCTGTATAATGCAAGATCTTCTTTATAACTCAAGAGACCAACAAAATATAGCTTATTTGCGAAAATATTTGTCTGCAATGCTTGGCAGGATCCCAAACCTTCTCAGGGCTAAATTAGGAGCTAAAAATATAGATATTGAAAATATTTCTCTTTCAGGACTCCATCAACAAATTGTATTTACTCTATAGAAAGAATGCCTCTGAAAGGAGACAACCAAATCAGTGAAGAAACAGCTCATCTTCAATGCAAGAGTTTGTGATAGCTATGCAAAAACCTATAATTTTGGCTAAAAAGGAAAAAAGAAGAATAGTAGCAAAGGACAATGTGGAAGTGATTTCCAATATCAAAAATGCACAAAGAAAAGCTAGCCTTCAAGGTTTTAGCTTAGGATACAAAGCTTTCAAAGACCGAGAAAAGGATATTTGAAGAAAACGAAAGAAATCTCCCAAAAAGAACAATCAAGAACTTGTTTCATTTGCAAGAAGTCAAGCCACTAGGAAAGAAAATGTCCTATGAAGGGAAAAACTTGTTTCCAAAATAAATTATTTGTCATTTTTGCTAATATTTATGATCTAACTGAATGGGAGCAAGTAGATCAGCCCCCATAAAATAAGAATGTTTTCCAGTCATAGATTAAGATGAGTTCGACCCTCCATTTACACATCTTGAAGACTCATTCTTCTCTTAATCCACCTTAGATCTGGACATTTTTTTTCCAACGTCAATATGTTTCATTTAGAAAATCCCGTAGACCTCCACTTTGAAATTGCATCTATATAATCTCGTACTTATGTTCTCACACAATGAGATTTCACCATCCGACACCTACTCACAAAAAATCTCTCAACCCTCGAGCACCAACTTGCCAAAATAATGTAGACAAGTGTGGTGAATCTTGTGGCCTACTATCCAAGTGACACAGCTACCACATATTCACATATTTCGTTTACACCCTCATCCAACATTCCACGAAAGAAGCAGTTTCCTCACAGGTCTATTGTAAGAAGAGAAGAAGTAAGCTTTCTTCATTAGAGGAAATGCTATGGGTTTAAGAAAGCTACTTCCATCATTGATAATCTTTCAGACAAAGAAGAAGAATCAGACCAGGTTAGTAAACTGCAAGGAGAAATATTGCATCTAGAAACCACCATTGAAGAAAAAAGAGGTTTGGTTAGAGAAATTCTAACCAGTATGAGAGTTGACCAAAAGGAATTGGCTGAAAGACAAAAACAACTTCAAGAACTAAATGATTCAATGATGATAGAAGAATTTGAAGATATGCTCAAAGAAGAAGAAGATCATAACCGAGAGTAGCAAGCATTACAATGCATACCAGAAGACCACCAGCCAGAACCAGGTACATATACTCTCTAGATGAAGGGATTGTTATTAGAATATATGTCAAAGTAAGTGGTTATAAACAATATTCTCTATATGCACAACTAGACACAGGAGGAATGGATTCATGTGAAAGACATAGTGTCATTCCTTAATATCATTGGCAACACAAAAACTTAAAATTCATAGCTATAAATAAGACGTTAATGACTATCAGCACTATCGTTGTTGATATCCTGATTATTCTTAATGGAATTCCTATGTCTATAAATTTGTACAGTTTTAATACAGGTAGTGATATTTTGTTGGGAGAAGATTTTGTAAGGCGACATATTCCTCTTGTTGTAGAAGAAAGCCATATTTGCCTCAACATCCAAGGAAGAACTATAAAGATCTACAGAAAGGCAAGCTATGTAAATAGAATTATACAGCCTATCCCAAATATAATTGAGTATTCCCTTGACAAGCTAGAAAAGATCAACAAAGTAATCATAAATGCTGAGATCCAAGGGCCAAAATACATTAGAGAAATAAAACAGAAAATTGAAGTAGAATGTAAAACAGATGAACCTAATGCATTTTGGAAAAGGGAGCAATAATTTTTGGATCTTCCCTACAAAGAAAAGTATTCGAGAACACCTCGGAAATAATCATCAAACCAAATCTTCCTACCAAAGCTCGAACTCTATAAAAAGGAGATTGTTGAACTATTAGAATGAAAGTTGATTGAACTAAGCAATAAGCACTTGGGATTGCCCAACATTATATGTCAACAAGCATTCAAAGCAAAGGAGAGGTAAACCTCGAATGGTGATTAACTATAGAGAATTAAACGATAATTTGTTTCCTATCAGGTATCCTCTGTCATCTAAAGAAGCTTTATTTCAAAAAATCAGTAATAATAATGTGTTTATCAAATTTGACCTTAAGAGCATATTTTGGCAGATAGGGATCAAACCATCTAATAGATACAAGAATAGTTGGGTGGTACCACACATTCGGTTCCAATGGCGAGTAATTCCCTTTGGATTGAAGAATGAACCCTATGAATTCCAGAAAAGTATGGAAGATATTTTTGGGGACTTGAAATTTGTTATTGTTTATATTGATGATTTATTAATCTGTAGTTTTGACTTAAAAGAACATAGAAAGAACTTGGAGATAGTTCACCACAAGATTTTTAAGCATGGGTTAGTCCTCAGCAAGCCTAATATTTAGTTTGCAAAAACTAGAACTGAATATCTAGGCTGAATCCTATTCCAAGGAAAATATGAATTACAAAAACATGTGTTGAAAGATTTAACAAAAATTCCATATGGAATTTATGATCAAAGACAATTACAGAGGTTCTTGGGAAGCCTCAATTACATTAGGAATTTTTATGAAAATCAAGCCGAAGATGTCAAGGTCCTATAGAAGAGGCTCAAAGGAATGGAATGGACCCCATATATGACGATTGCATTTCAAAGTATTAAACAAAAGGTCCAAAATATTCCAAGACATGAATTTCTATATATTTTAAAAAGAGATGCATCCAATGAAGTATGAGCAAGGGTTTTGGTACAAAAGCATGGAAACAAGGAAGAATTTTTCTCATATGCATCAGGATTTTTTAATGACATTGAACTCAAGTATCCATCTCCTCATAAAGAAATCCTTTCCATGAAAAATGGAATCAAGAGATTCAGGTTGTTCCTGAAGCCAGTAAGATTCATTGTAAGAACAAACCTCAAACATATTGTTAGGACGCTTAGAAACAAAATATTGTTAGAACAAGGAAATAATAGGATACTAGAATGGAGTTTATGGTTAGGAGGATTCGAATTTGATAATGAGTATAAAAAGGAAAAGATAATCGTTTAGCAGATTCGCCTACAAGAGAAGAAACTCTGAAAGAAATCAATATGTTCAGTTGCTAATCACCTTCAACTTCATCAACACCTCCCTTTGCTCCAAAGGGTTTTCAATGGGTTCTAATATGTAAATATTGTCATATGTCATTTTGTTTTCAATGTCCCATACATAAGGTCAAGGAGAGTCCTGCATATGAATACATCCTTGAAAAGAGACAACCATAATGTTTGAAGGGGCCATTAGCTTTGCACCTTTTGCAGGACAATGATTTATTTTTCTATATGAGCCCTGGTTGAGCTATACAGACTATTGTAATACATTGTTGTACACCAAATATGTGAAGAGAGTTTGGCTAATTTTCGAATGTATTTCTATGTGTAACCCCTATAATCATTGGTTGTCCTAGTTTAAAACACTACTACATGACTAGTGGCCAAGAGAAGGAATATTTTGGACCATCAGAAGACATGAATATATAGATTATCTTCGAGAAGATATTAGAACAGAAGCACATTCTGAGGCATGATTTTTCTTCCTGATACAAAATTTGTTCAACACACTTATAGTACATACTACTCAGCCACCAGAGAAACACATCTACAATAAAATATCTTAGTTCTTTGGACCGATTTCTAATCCTATAGATGAGAGGGAACCTAGTATGTAAGAGTATCCTTTATTTCTATACTATAATATCATGCCACCTCATGTAGAAGCCCATTTGTCACCTAGCCTGCAACATCTATATTATTCACGTGACAGTGATAATCCTGGATATCCAAGTCACTCAAAGAATATTTGTAAGCAAGCAAGGTGGGTTGTATTTCATGTCTACTCACCGGACAGTTAGTGTGACCGGTATCATGGGATTTCGATAAAATCTCCACTATGTAAATCTTAGAAGATATTTTTAGGACAGTTTAAATGACTAAGTGGAGGTGTCTTCCATCCAAAGTAAAATATTAGGTAAACTTTTAGGATGAATATCTAAAACTTGGATCACTTCTCTGACTTTTGGTGGGACTTGACCCACATTTCGGAGAATCTATGGGAAAGTTTAGATTTGAGATCTATAGTTTGTACACTTTATGTAGGTAGGTCATATCTCGAGAAGAAATTGGATGCTCTCTTCAAATCCTATAAATAAAGAAAATGTATCGCAACTTAGGCATTAGAGTTGAGGTTTTGGATCTTTGTCTTTGTAAAATATCTGTGTCATTGTGTCTTATGTCAATTTCGACAAGCCTACGCATGTGAATTTTGATGCATATGTGAACCTAAAGTGGTGGGACTCTTAGTAAGTATTGAAATTTATCACAATGGCTTATTCTTTTCATGCAAGATCAATATAAAGATCTGAGCACAAAATGAAACATTATTTTCCAAGAACACTAACACATTAGCTATCTCTATAGGTATATCAAGAACTATTCTTAGCGTGTTGATAGATGAATTAAAACACTTAGTCAAACATTGTTTTTCTTGGTTTAGCCACCAATTTTTGGCACCGTTTATGAACATCTCGAAAACAATTATTAAAAGCAATGGAAATTTTTTGTTGGGAATGACTTCATTTTAAAAAATATCACTCAAATTTTATAGAGGTGTCATGATTTATAACATTCAAATGAATTTGCAACTCGTTTTTTCTAGATTTAAATATTAAATAATTTCCTATTTTGGTAATCAACTTTGGGTGTGGTTTTCAAGAAGTCGAAAATAAATTTTCCAAATTTAAAAGAGGATTTCATCAAGAACAAGCTTGCTTACAAAAATCCTCTTTCATTTTTTATACAAATAACACGGTTTGAGAGATATGAAGGCCTATTTGGACCCTCTTTTTGAATAACTCACGCAAATATTTTCCAAGAATAGTCTCATTAAATTATCGTCATCTCTCAATAATTCATGCAATATTTTTAAGAAATCGAACTTCTATATGCCTGACATCTATGTTTTGATGCAAACTTATACTTCTTTTCATGGTAACTATTTTTCTTACATGCAAACATATACTTCTTTGCACAATAATTATTTTCCTGCATGCAAACATTTACTTCTTTTATAAAAGAAATATAACATAATGTATATTAGGGTCGTGCATATGTAATTTTTTTCTAAGATAAATCTAATATAATAGATATTTATCTCATGAATATGAAAATTATTTAAAGAAATTAAAGCACAAAAAACATATCTTTTAATGCTTTGAATTCCTCATCCCACGAGACTCCTGACAATGTATCCTATGTCGTATTGATAATTTCTACCATAATATTATAACAAATGGTGGCCAGGTGAGTGATGAAATAATCCTACACTGAGTTCTCCATTGAACACAATTTTATTCAACAAATTTTTGTAGATATAATTATTCAAAAATTCTTATTCCTCTATTTTGGATTGATTCTACTTGCATTTGGCCATTAGTTCTCATTGTTCATAAAATTACAATAAGAAGAATTAATAAAAAAATTAGCCTTTCTACATTCTAAAAGCATTCCATATATCACCATAAATCACTCCATAAATCATTTTTTTCCTAAATTCCAAAATCATCTCTAAATGATTCCATAAATAATATTTTTCTAAATTCTAAAATCACTCAATAAATCATCCATAAATCACTCTATAAATCATATTTTTCAAAATTCTAAAATCACTCAATAAATCATCTATAAACATCACATGTTTTTTGAAAGTAGATTTGTTTTATCTTTATGTACAAAATATCACCTATCCATAGTTTTTCTAAAACTATGACTCATTAGTTCTAAAACTCACAAAATATACCAACATGGAAAGTACAATTTATTTACGTAGAAGAATATAAATTATTATCAAGAATTAATTATTGCAATATTATTGTAATTAAAAATTATAAGAATATTCTTGTTGTAAAATCAATATAATGAATAACAATATTTAATTATTCAACAACACTCATTTTACGAGAGTATATATGGTAGCTTACACTAGGGATATTACATACCCAAAGTAGTTGATTAGAGCTTCTACTCAATAGATTCACAGAAATAGAGAGTTTTTGCATAAGTTGAGTTCCTTAATAAAACAACTCTAGTCTTTGAAGTTTGTGTGACCTCCCACAGTAACAACCAAAATTAGAGAATCTCCTTTATTTTTCAGTGTGGGCTAGAGTTCTAAGAAAAAAATAGAGTATTCACCAAATCACCATTGTAAATTCTATATCTTGTCTCAGATACAAAAAAAAGAAAAATAGAATATTGAAAATAGTAAGGACTCGTTGATAAATTAAATTCCAATCTACTAATTTTTAGAATTAAAACCTAATCCATTGATTTTTAGCTTTGTTGTCTACTACAAAACTTGAAATCTCAAGTGTAAATGAATGGGCATACCTTGAATTAGAAAAGAGTTTAAAAAATAGGGACACGAAATTAATATGTCCCATATCTCTATCACGTTATGATGAAAAAATCTCCCTATACCTCAATACCATTGAAATAGAACTGTTCTACAAGTAGAAATACTCAAAATGTGTCATAGAACTCACTATTGCTAAGTTGGATTATGGAAAATGCCAACAATTTTCAAAGACAAAGAAATTTGATGACTCTTACCATATACATAGAGGTCACCACATGAGTGTTGTAAAAAAAAATCGATGGAATTCCTTTACTGAAACTTATATCATGCTTGATTCCATTCTTACATCCTTTGATGCATAGGAAGTGATGTCCATTACTTGATCAATTTTCAATTCAAAAGGTGTAATTATGTACATCCTACTAATCCACCCATGTTCATAACTTCTCATACCTTCATCATATAGAGCAAAGTGAGTAAGATTCAAAATTCAAACCCCCTTTCCCAAATCTATATTAAATTTTGCATTCTCAGTGCAAACCTTGTGTGCCATTTTGATCCACCACCATAAGACATTGTTTCCCCTTATCTTTGTCTCCTTGGTAATGTGCTATCACAAAATGTGGAGTGAATCTTCATCTTTAGGTCTCCAGGAGTTAGTGATACACTTTGTTTGGATAGAGAATTATCTAATTGATTTTGTTGGCTTAGGACATGGAATAATTCAAAATTTCCAAGCTACTATAAGAGTGAGGCTATTTTATTTCATGAGACATTTCAAGTGTAATTTTTCTGGAGGAGATGTTTAAATTAGGATTTCAATAATTGTCTAAGAATGTCCTAAATAATACAAATCTTTTATATCTTTCTTTTTAACTAGCATTGGGTTAGGATTTATATTGAATTAGTTACAAAGTATGAGAAGATTACAATGCTTTGCCGAAGCCTAAGAAACCTTTGCACTATCTCTATCTATTTCACAGCTTCCTAGACAAGCCTAGGCCAACACTTAACCAATTTCTGAATTTCCCAAGTCCCTATTTCCTTGCGTTGTTTCCTTAGGAATTGGAAACCTATTAATTAGGGAAATTCCTCAACTCGAACTGTGGAATCCTCATAGGCTTCCTCTGAATGCATGCACCACCTCTACAATTAAGATGACTATACAACTGATAGTACGTTATCCCCTAAACTCGAATATCAACTGGGTAACTCTCAGATTTGACATGCATGAGTTTTTTATGAGTGAATCATTTGTTTAATGCTTGACCAGTGCATGCAACACCACACTACTATACCTCCCACTAGTTCCTCCAACAATTGGAACTAGTTTATCTGACTTTAACTCAGTTAAACTGAATTAATTAATTACAACTCAAAATAAAGTGAGCAAGGGCTCCTATAATGTAGGAGACACTATACATGAATCAATTTAGACCCTCAATTTGAATTAAATGGGCCAACTAAGTCAAATTAACTTAGTTAACTAATACATGTTGTCATGAGATGTGGAATTACAATTTTATTCCTAATTTAATTCAAGGACAAAATGAAATTAGAATCTTTGTTTATGTGTATTCTATATATGAATGAAATAATGATGTGCATGGTTTATGTGTATTATATATATGAATGTTATTGTCATCATTACTTCTATCATATAGATTTTATCTCTAACAGTCGTGCTAGAGCTAAGGGATCATGGCCTATTGAAAGAGGCGATGGTTGCATACATGAATAATTAATATAAAGAAATAAATTTCCAGTAGAGTGAGATGTAGAAATCATAATCACCCTTCTTTCTTATTCTAATGGTGTTGTCATTTTGGTGAGAAGTCCTTATGGTATTGGTTAGTAAATAAGAATCTCCGAGATCTATGTTCCAATATGGGTGTTGATGTTAACAGTAACATGATAAAACCATGATAATTAAATCCAAATTGACCATATGTGATACCTGCATATAGAAAAATACCAACTTGGAGGAAGTGCTTTCTTACAAATATCTCGAAATTCATATCCATGACACGATCAATATGAACTATAACAGTGAAAGAATGTTAAATGGAGGGTGTAAGACTTACTCTTATCCAAAAATTACTAGAATTGGAAAAAAAATAGATCAAGAAATACAGAGGGAGTTCTTAGCACAAAACTTAGGATTTAAATTTTTAGATCAGACCCTAGCGAAGTTGGTATTTCGTTGGTTTCTATCTATCGAAATGGTATGAAAAATATCTAAAAATATGGGTTGTAAATAAGCCAACTGACAAGTGTGAATATTTAGTGGTTAAACACTATAGTTTTGTTGATTGTTCATTAACATGTACATATTACTACAATTATTATTAAAGTAATGTAGAAAGTATATTCCACAATCCCAAAGCATGGATGATTTTTCCTAAGAAATACAACACCAATGAGATTATATTGTTTAATGATAGTTAAGGAGACTTACTCTTTGGGAGGGTGTGTTAGAAACTTTATCTACAACAATAGTATCCCTCTCTCCAAGATTTGTAGACGAGACAAAGAAAAAAAATAGTTCGAGCTTTCTAGTGAAGAGAGCTCAAATGTATCAAGATCATGATCATGATAAAAATAGTTCATAGTGAAATGAGGAGAAAAAAATCTCTTATTCAATCTTAAATGCAATTTATATGGAGAGATATCAAGTATTAAAATATTTGTTAGACCAAATTAAGTTCTAACTAGTTTTCTTAATTTATGAGATGAGAAGGTAATTTATTTAGATAAATAATTCAAAAATAAACCATTTTTTTTTACTAAATTAATGGAAAAACTCTATATATAAATGATTTATTAGATTATTTACATTTCTCTAAATATTCTTATAATAATTTATTATGTCTAGATTATTTACATTCCTCTAAATATTCTTATAAATAATTAATAAATAATTTATTTATTATCATCTCATCCGAATATTCGGTGAGCAGTGTATTTATTTATTACGATTCTTTCAAATTTGAGAACCCCAATACATTGTTTGCAATGTAATAGGCTTATTTCTCTGTAATGTAATCAGCTTAGGTTCTCTCACAATGAAGACGCTTACGTGACAATGTGATGGATATACAGATGCTTCCGTGACAATTGGATGGATTTAGGGGTAACTTATGTCAACTATTGCTTTTCATATCCTGGTAAGATTTTAAACTTTCTTTATTTCTATTTTTTTATTCGAAATATTTAAATCATTTCATAAAATTTATAACGTATTAAATATATAATATCTGACAATTGTAATAATCTTTTATATAAATTTAGTTTAACATTTTAATAAAATTATTAATTAAAAAAGCATTAATAAAATTTAAAATATTTAAAATAATAAAAATAATAAACTAGATGTTGAACATAATTATCTTTAAAGAAAATTTTTATATAATGAATAGCAAATTATGATAGATTCGATTTGTAATATGGAAACATTGTCTAAAATATTTGCACGAAAGTGTGGTTGCACCTCCTCGAATAATATATCCCCGTTTCAACTTAAGCTTGGTTGGATATGTTCAACATTTTGCCACAAAGGTTAGTTTTTTTGGAGAATGAAACTTAAGGCTCCTTTTTTTTTTAATTGCAAGTTTATATTATTCGCAATTCAAATGTCAATAGTTTATTGATTTTCTTTTATTGTTTTTGGAGGATTTGTATTTCCTAATCCTGCGACCCACGTTCCCACATTGAAACCAGGATTGAGCCTCCTTTTTAGTGTAAGTTTTGAAAGATATAGAGCTAAAGGTAAACAAATTGCTATCCCTTGGACGCAAAGACGAGGGCACACGGGCTTGCCAAGTGTAGGACTCTAAAACAACACCACGAAGACAAATATTTCTAGGACCTTACATCAAGAATATTGAGACCACAAACACAATAGAATATGCATATATGCCTCAATTTCCAAAAACTTGGCACATCATAGCCAAAACAAAGAGGACCGAGACTATACATCCATGAATAAATGATAACTAGCCTTATAACATACCAGGCACGTAGTGTTATCTATTGACATATCACTTATGGCACAACCAACACAAAAGAAACCAAGACATTACATCAATTATCCAAACGATCATTAAAACAACTTTTGAACTGCAGATCCCTTATTGACTAGGCCTCAGACAAACTTCTTATATGTCGAACAAAGTTGCCATGCCACTACAACTCTATTCATTCTCAGAAGATGATATTGTAGCTAGAACTCTCGCCCTTGAACCCAAAGTGTCATGCCTCTAGATTGGCGATACTCTTCCAACGGCACTATAGCAAGGTGTGGCACTACCAACCGTTTTCTTTTCACTAATACTTACGATTGTAGACTACGCCTAATGTTCCATACTTAGTTTATTTTTCATTACCAAGTATTATTTTTATCCTTTATACATGTGAAAGCCCATAACATTCATATAAACAATATTATAGAAGAGAAATGCACAACAGTATAAAGGGAGGGGCAACTCCTTGCAATATGAATCTGCTCGATATCAATATATATATATATATTTTTCCACTTTTACAAAGTATAGGCTAAGTCCTTTGGAAACCTCAAATTTATACTTAGCCAAATTTCCAACTTCATTAAACTCGGTTGCCTGGCTCGTCGGCGCCTCTGCATGATCGCTGCACGACTCACCAACCCTTTGTTCACCTCGTCACAGGTCTTCACTCTGTTCGCTCTCCATTTGGTTAGCAAATGCCTAAACTGTGTATACCTGCCCACACGCAGTCCCTCTTGCCAACTCTTGACAAATGCCCAAACCATATGAAGCAGCATGTAGTACCATCTTCCGACTCCTCGTTCACGACCTCTGGTTCCAACCTTTGTTTCCATCGTTTCGTCGTGCACGGCATGTCCTCACCCGGCCACTTGTCCGCACAACCTCACTATGTCGACCAACTCACCTCCATGCACGGTGCACCTTACCTGGGTCACCCGTTCAGCACCTCGGTTCGTTCGTCTAACGGATGCCCTACTCGGTCGCGCTGTCATGTACACCCGCCTAGATGCCCAACTCGGGTCGCCCATCGTGCAGCCCTGCATGGACGCCCAACTCGAGTTGCCTGTCATGCAGCCCTACACGGATGCCCAACTTCGCACTTATCGCTCCACCTTCACCCTGCGTCCAAGTGACTTGTTGAGAGATGATCGAAGTTCGATGTCCAAATAAATCCAACCATTGTTGTATATATATGGTATGTTGGACAAGTCGTGCTACCCAAGCTGACTTGCCAACGCCCTCACACATTGTTTATTCGTCGTGTCTTCTGTTAGTCAGCCACTTCCACGCCCAAACTTCATAACATGTGAGGTCAGCGCGTGGATTGAGCCCATGCTACCCACGCTATAAATTCTCCTTCGCTCTCCTTCCTTATGTGTATTGTACAAGTTCCCATCGCATGTCAAGTTAAGAGCTTGCACTTTGTTTGTTTGTCCAACTGCTCATTCTCCAAATCAAGTTGTCGCACATTGGGTGGGTGTGCCAAGAACCGCAGGTCCTTACATCCTCCCCGAAAACCATATGTCACCAAGATATCCATACCAAGGCATATACTCCATCGGTATGTCATACATCAGAAATCATCTCAATCCGTGACCATTGACCACCCTGTCAAAATCTCCAGAGGCTACTCACCATCGTGGAAGGCTAGCCCCTCCATCTCAAGCTACATCCCCACTGCAACATCTCGTGTCGACCTCATCATGTGTCGTCCTGATGTGAACTGCTGCCATGATGCTCCAACAAATGCTAACACATCTCTGTACACTACGCGTCCCCATGTTAGAACTAGTTGGGTGATCAGTTCAACTCTCAAGCTCAAACCATGAGAGTGAACATCCTCATGCCATCATCAACCATTTCTCAGAACATCCCGTCACATCATCAACTCAATCAAGAATCTACCTCCATACAAGTATAAGCCATGCTCAGGTCCATGAAGTAGTCTCCATTTCATCTGAAACATGTTGTCCATGATGTTTGTTACCAATGAGCTACATGAAATTAGTTGCATCTATCCCAACATCATCATCCATATGTGTACCTCCTCAATATGAAGAGATCATCTCATCAAAATCTGAGTCTTGATGTGCCACAACCAGGTCCATGAAGCTACCTCCATCATCTCTCTATGTGCCATCACTCAAGTCTGCCATAGAAACAAGTATACACCTGTCTCATCTATCCATGTGATGCCCATGATGATAGATCAATCAGCTTCCATGTGTCAAAAGTGGTTGCGTCTCGGCTCAACCCATGCCCAAGTGTTTCCACCAAGGCATCATCATCGTTGTAACTCCATCACTCCAAAGTGTCTCATATCAATCCTCCACATCAAGTCACTCTTTGAAGCCATTCCCATACATGTACTTGAAAGTATGCACCCCATCCTACATCAAAGTCTCTGACCTCAGCTCCTCAATGCATTGGATCCTCCAAGTCCACCATATATGAAGTCCCGAAAATTCACAACCTCATGTCACCATGAGCTCCATAAGCCGTCGCCAACAAACACTCTAGCAAGCATACAAGTCTCGGCCTAAAGGTCTCTGCAAGATGCCCTAGCTCTCCATGTAGTAGGAATGCTCCATTGTCTGCTCACAACTTCGTCCAAGTCCATGGCCTTGTTGTACATAAGTGCACAACCTCTCCATCAGCTCATAAGTAAAACATCTCCATGTCATATCAACAAATCCACCTGCACAACATCCCTTCCTTAGCACTCCTCATTGGATGCCCATAAGTGACATCGTTACAAGTGCTCCTGCACAATGTTCCTGCATAAGACTACCACGCTCCACGTCTTCAACCTGATGTCCATGACTAAGTTTCCCATGTAGTCCAACCAGGTAGACCCATCACAACAATCGGTCATCCTCATCCAAGTCTGCAATCTTCGATCTAGTGAACTTGGTCACCCAACCATATCATCATCACATGAGTCCCTTCCATCACAACTCCCCCACTAAAGGTCCCACCTAGACTATCTCTTGGTCTCGGCCATGAGAAGTCCACCCAAGCAACTCAAGTGTGTGCCTTTCTTAATCTGTCCATGAGTCATGCCGAGCACTTAGCTAATTCTCCATGTGGCTAAAGCATGACCCAATCCTCGGCAACGATCATCATGTTCCTCCCTTCTCACGGGCCGTTGTACTTTCTAACATAAGGTCACAAACAACCCCAACAAGTCCTGTAACAGTCAAAAATCCTTGCTTCTCCATACAAGGTCTCATCATAGACATCCATGGTAAGATCATCCCTTGCATTGGCAAATTGACTTTGCTCTTCCCTGCATACGATCCATGTACCAAATGCTCAAGTGAAACACAAGTATCAATACTTACTTCATCATCACCATGAGATTCCTCCTCATCCATCCATGTCTGCAAACTACATGATCCTGGTCCAACTTGATTAACCTCAATTTCATCCTCCATCGTTGTCACATCTGCAACATCCTCAATCATCACTGCTTCCTCTTCCTTGTCAGCACAATCTGCAATTTCATATTGCTCCATTATCCAACTAAGTTGAAGAAGTTCTTCTTCAACATTCCTTTCCAAGACTTCAAGTTCCTTTAGAACCCAAGGATTCTCTTCTTTCATCCGCTTCAACCTGTATAAGGTAAGCAAGAGCTTCTCTTCGCATTCTTCCAAACCTGCTATGCCTTTCCATTTATCTTGGCCCAAGCATTAAGCTTCACCTCTGCTAATCCTGTCTCACCATTCACCAGCTTCACCAAGTTCCCTACAACCATGAACTAGCTCTTGTTCCACTTGTATGTGAAACCAACTTCCTTCACCTGCAAGTACCTGCTTCCACTGTCATCAACTGTCAAGTTTCTTCAACCCTGAATCAACTTCAATGCTTCAACACTAGCTCCAACCAAGCTCTGATACCACTTGTCACACCCCTATACTGGCGATACTTTTCCAACCGCACTATAGCGAGGTGCGGCACTACAACCATTTTCTTTTCACCAATACTTACAGTTGTAGACTACGCCTAACATTCCATAGTTAGTTTATTTTTCATTACCAAGTATTATTTTTATCCTTTATACAAGTGAAAGCCCATAACATTCACATAAACAGCATTATACAAGAGAAATGCACAACAGTATAAAGGGAGGTGCAACTCCCTGCAATATGAGTCTACCCGAATATATATATATATATATATATATATATATATATAATATATATATATATATATATATTATATATATAAATTTTCTACTTTTACAAAGTATAGGCTAAGTCCTTGGGAAACCCCAAATTTCCAACTTCGACAAACTCAGTTGCCCAGCTCGTCGGTGCCTCCCCACGGTCACTGCATGACTCACCAACCCGTCGTTCACCTTGTCACACGTCTTCACCTGGTTCACTCTTTGTTTGGTCAGTAAACGCCCAAACTGTGTATACCTGCCCACACGCAGTCCCGCTTGCCAAATCTTAACAAACGCCCAAATCGTATGAATCAACACATAGTACCATCGGCCTGACTCCTCGTTCACGACCTCCGGTACCAACCTTTGTTTCCACCGTTTCATTGTGCACGGCGTGCCCTCACACGACCGCTCGTCCACACAACCTCATTATGTCGACCAACCCACCTCCGTGCACGACGTGTCCTACCCAGGTCACACGTTCAGCACCTCCGTTTGTTCATCCAGCGGACGCCCTACATGGTTGCCCTGTCGTGTACACCCGCCAGGATGCCCAACTCGAGTCACCCATCATGCAACCCTGCACGGACGCCCAACTCGGGTCACCCGTCGTGCAACCCTGCACGGATGCCCAACATCACACTTCTCACTCCGCCTTCGCCGTGCGTCCAAGTGACTTGTTGAAAGATGATCGAAGTTCAATGTCCAAATGAATCCAACCATTGTTGTATATATATGGTATGTTGGGCAAGTCTTGCTACCTAAGCCGACTTGCCAATGCCCTCACACATCGTTTATTCGTCATGTCTTGTGTTGGTCTGCCAATACTGATCCAGGTGGATGTTGGTGGCCACCCACCTATCCCATTTGGACCCCCACATTTGTCTCTTTCAGTTTTTCAGTTTCCGTAATTGTAGCACAATTTACTATTTTTAGCAGTTTTTTTGGGTCCTGAACTTCCGGAGCCGTTTTGAGGCCCTAAACGACGTTTTTTGGGAAATTCGGGGGCAACATGGGTCCATGGACTGATGTTGCCCTTCCCAAAGTGGTAGTTCTCGGATAGATCTTTCTAACGAGCTATCATACGCGTCAAAAGGAGATCGTATGCCAAAGTTATGACCCCGGGAAATTGATGTACCAATTTACCCAAAACGGGGCCCACAATTTGGCGTTTCATCTTCTAAGGGTCGGTTTTGGAATGTGAAGGGTTTTCCATTGTTTCTCAATAATAAATAGGCCTTCGAGCCTCATTGTAACACAAGTTTGAAACAGTTCAGAGACATGTAGCCGCACATCTCTTCTCAGAGATAAGCTACCATAGTCCTAGCTGGTTTATTTCCAATTCTGGTTGTAAGCATATTTCGGTATTTTCCATTAATGAAATGAAGTGTTATTTCCGCTGCATCTCTTTATTTATGGTTATCGCATCTCTGTATTTATGGTTATCTCTGTAATCTATTGCGTTCCTGTTTAAATCCGGATCAGTGGTATCAGAGCGGTCTGCTTTTTCTCGGTTTTTCTTTGCATGTCCCCGACGAGGTCAAGATATAAGGAGTTAGGGCTTGAACTGGTCGAACCTTTGCAAGACCAGCCTCGAAAATCCCGACGGCCTCCCATGGAGGATGAGAAGAAAGATGAGGGGGCAGGAGATCCTATCAAAATCCTGCTCGAAGAAGCGCTCAAGCGGCAACGAAACGCGATGATGGACAGCTTTGCGCAGATTCTTCAGCGGCTACCTAGAGGTGACGCATCGGCGGGAAAAGATTGTTTTCGCGCTTCTCAACGCAGCCCCCCACGTCAAGGACTGGTGGGAAACCTACTGCGAGCAGAAGGATGAAAGTACAGGCTCATTATTTTCAGTCTCACCCACTTGGAATGACTTCCGGGATGCCATCAAGGAGCAGTACTACCCTGTCAAAAGCTATGAGGACAAATACATAAAATGGACCACACTGCGGCAGGGACGAGACCAAGATGTTCCAGAGTTCACAAACATTTTTCATACCCTTCGCACACAGTTGGGTATCCAAGCTTCTGAGTGGCATTTGGTGCTCAAATACTGCGGCTGCCTACATAGATACATCCAGGAAGAGATGGAGTTCTTGGACATATCCTCACTCGGCACAGCATACCGATACGCTGTCAAAATCGAGCAAAAGTTCAAACAGAAGAAGAGAGACTTTGGATCTGCAAATCTGAAGACCGAAGGACAAAGCCAAGGCGGGGTGACCCAAGACAACCTGTCGAAGCCACAAGAAAAGAACAACACCACAATGCCGAAGAAGGAGACAGGAAAGTGGTGTGAGTTCCACAAGAGTCCCACTCACAACACAAGTGAGTGTCGGACCAAGCAGTCATTGGTGGCTAAGTTTAAGGCTTCTGAATCAGATACATGTTCCGACCCTGAGCCAGAACCCGACAAGGGGAATCGAAAAGGGAAGCAGATCATTGATGCGGATCCCAGTGCCACTATTGCCATTGCCAAGATCCAGAAGAATGATCCCGAAGAGCTAGAGGTGGGGGAACGTCTTTTCCACTCACATATGTGGGTGAAGGGTTCGCCGCTACAATTCATTGTCGACAGTGGCAGCCAAAAGAACCTTATTTCAGCAGAGGTCGTGAAGCGATTGGGCTTATCGACTACACCACACCCACAACCATATAGTATCGGGTGGCTTCATGAAGGACGAGATCTCAAAGTTCGCCAGCAATGCCGCCTTCCCTACAGCATCAAGCCTTTCATAGACGAGGTATTGTGTGATGTTACACCTCTGGATGTTTGTGATGTACTATTAGGCCAACCATATTTGTGGAGGCAACATGCTGTGTATGAGTCAAGGCCTCGTGCTGTCATTATTCCTTTGAATAATTCATTATACAGGATACCGGAGGTAGCCCCACCTATGCCACATCTTTGATCACTGCTAAGAAAGGCAGCAAGCTCATATCACAGACCAGGAAATTCATCTGTATGGTTCACTCCCAAAGTAAGGGGAAGATCGTTGCTACATCCATGACCCCCACAAAGGGTTCCTCCACGCAGCAGCAGCAGCAGAAGGATACGGTCATGAAAAAACACAGAAACAACTTCTCCTCACCCACAGGGGTACCACACAAGTTTCAGGTGGGCAACAAAGTCTGGTTGCATCGACAGAAAGAACGCCTTACTAGAACCCATCAGAAGCTCAGACCACTCCGAAAAGGTCCTTACATCAGTACCAAGGCTACGGGCAACAATGCTTTGGAGCACATCATTCCTCCATTCCTTCGCTTGCACCAAGTGTTCAATG
>APFE030146812.1:207048-221298 GCA_000404065.3 Pinus taeda
ACAATTTGGCGTTTCATCTTCTAAGGGTCGGTTTTGGAATGTGAAGGTTTTCCATTGTTTCTCAATAATAAATAGGCATTCGAGCCTCATTGTAACACAAGTTCGGAACAGTTCAGAGACATGTAGCCGCACATCTCTTCTCAGAGATAAGCTACCATCGTCCTAGCTGGTTTATTTCCAATTCTGGTTGTAAGCATATTTCGGTATTTTCGATTAATGAAATGAAGTGTTATTTCCGCTGCATCTCTTTATTTATGGTTATCGCATCTCTGTATTTATGGTTATCTCTGTAATCTATTGCGCTCCTATTTAAATCTGGATCAATACTTCCATCAATAAACAGGTAGAGTCCACGGAGGTTGACGCAGAAGAGGTTCCAGGGACTGACATATCAGATGATGAGCAGTTGACAGTTGACAATCAAACACAAACAGAGGTTGAAGCCGAAAAGGTAACAGGTGCTGACACATCTGATGAGGGTTCAGTGGTTGAAGTCATATTGGAAAAGAAGACACCACAACGGGCACCACAGCAGGGTGAATTAAAAAAAAAAGACACCGTGGGTTAAAACCTCAACATATCATCACCCACATCACCTCAGAAGAAAACAACCAACAAGATGGCAACCAATTAGCCACAAGGACAACAAGCCCCGTATGACGTATAGCGAGGAGCGACGATCCACCTACTACACATCAGCACAGAAGAGCTGCCATGGTCAAATTCCATCTCAAGTGAGCGAGGCACCAGCAAGATCGAGGGTTCACCTTTCTCTTGGATGGCTAGGTGCACGTGCATGGCATCAGTGGACTACGTTTTTGAGTAGATCTTATTATTTATGTTCTTCCCATGTTTCAGGGACAAAACATGCTAGGGGGGGTGGAATGTTATATACCTAGGGGGGGTAATATGGGGTACAAAGTGAGGTACCCAAGGTAATAATGTAATAATGGGATGGGCCATAGTAATAAATAAGGTGGTTAACCCATATCATGTAAGGGCCACAAGTAGTTATATAATGTAATGGCCCATGTTTTAGTGGATGGTATGAGAGAACCATGGTAATGATCCATGGTATTGCATGTATGAGGCCTATATAGAGGCTAGAGACTCCACATGAAGGAATAGTGAAGGAATATTGTATGAACAAGCATATGGCTTGTGGAGTGTTCTCCTTCCTTAAGGAGTAAATGTATGGTGTTGCCCTACCATAAGGGTTTGATCAATAAAGAAGCATTTCATATCATTTCTTGGGTTTATTTCTATTGTCTTATATTTTCATATCAGATCTATAATATTTCCGGGTTAGATCTACAACAAATTCCCTCTTTGTTCACCCATTTCCTTTTGCACGAAGAGGGCTCTTACATCAGGATAGGGAACGATTACTTTGGTCCTAGCATTTAGTAGATAAGGGTGGAAATGTTTTATGGCCTTGAAAAATGCAAAGCCGTTTTTCTCCACATCTGGGTAGTTGAGTTCTGCCCCTTGGAGATTAGAGCTCATATAAGGAATAGGGAATTTGTTGCCTTCGTTATTTTCCTGAGTGAGTATTGCGACATATGAAACATCAGAAGCAAAATTCTATAAGAATAATTACTTGCCGAAATTGGGGTTGACCAATGCAGGAGCTTCAATGATGGCTTCCTTGATTCACTGAAACGCTTTATTAGATTCATTGCTCCATTTATACATAGTGTCTTTCTTCATCATCAGTTACATGGGGCACACTATTTCCATGAAACCTGAGACAATTTTTCTAACAAAATTGATTTCCCGAAGAAAGATTGCATGGCCTTCTTATTTGCAGGGGGTTGTATTCTCATGATGGTCTCTATTCTTTCAAGGTCAATAACAGTCCCTTCCTTAGAGAGGATATGACCCAGTAGTTTCCCTTTTGTGACTATGAAGATGGTGTTCTTGGGATTCAATGATATTCCATACCTTCCACCTCTTTCGAAAATCTATCTCAAGTGATAAATATGATCCCTTTTGTTGTATGGATACACAGTGATGTCATCCATGTAAACCACTACTAATTTGTTAATCAACTCTTGGAAGGCTATGTCCATAGCTCTCTAGAATGTGGCACCCATGTTAATAAGTCCAAAAGGAATTTTATGATATGCGTAGGTGCCCCATTTAGTGTTTAAGGTTGTCTTCAGCTGATCCCCACTAGATACTAACACTTGATTATATCCTGAAAACTCATCTAATAAAGACAACATTTCAGACCTGGAAACACACTGCAGGATGTGTTCCATAGAGGGAACAAGATAATTATCCTTTTGCAATGCTTTGTTTAGGTTTCTAAAATTGATACATAGCCTGATATCTCCATTTTTCTTCCTCACTGGCATGAGATTGGCTAACCAGTGGGTGTGTCTGACCAGAAAGATGATGTTAGAATCCAACATTTTGTTCAATTCTTTCTTCACCAATGGTTCCAGGCTTAGATGCATCTTGCGAAGTTTTTGTTGGTAGGGCTTAGCCTCCTTTTCGAAAGGAATTACATGCTGCATAATGCTAGTATCAAAGGTTTTTAGGTCTCCATATGTCCATGCAAATATGTCCTTGTATTCTTTAAATAGCTTGACGAATGTAGCTTTTTCTTGTGGAGAGCACCCTGAGCCCAAATTAATAGTTTTTGGGTCTTCTTTGGTCCCAAGGTTAACCAATTCATACTTCATGGATGAGCTATTCGTTTTGAAATTAGTTGGCTTCTTGAATTTACTATCCAGGTCATACAAGTGATCCATCTTGACAACTGACTTGGGAATCATATTGGACTGATCCTTTTCTTCATGTTCCCTCTCGTTCATAAGCTTGTATTGGTATTTTTCATCAATGACTGCATTCTTGAATGTCTTCTCACTGTGCAAAAACTCAAGGATTTGCTCGTCATCTTCAAACACCTGCCAGTTTGAGATGTTATTAGGCACGGATGGTCTGAAAACCAATTCAACATAACATTTATTCTTCAATCTAAAATCAAGCAAAATGTTAGCAGCCATACTAGCCATCAGATCAACATCTTGGATTTTCCCTCGAGGTATGTATGTGATATTAAAAGAATCAAAATTGTCAATTAAGTCCCATACCTCATGCTAGTACCTTATCAGGTGTGGCGAATTGCATTGTATCCTCTTCCTTACTTGATCCACGATTATCTGTGAGTCACCAAAAAATTTAAGATTTTTCACCTTCATATCAATGGCTTTCTTTAGGCCCTGCAACAAGCCTTTATACTCTATCGTGTTGTTGGTGCACGTGAACTCCAATTGGATGGCCATCAGATGTTGGTTCCCTTGTGGATCAATGAGAACACTCCTAGCACCTGCACCTTCAAGATAGTTAGAGCCGTAAAAATAGAGTGTTAGAAATATAGAATCTAATGTTACATCAATTGAACTATGATCTAAGAAATTAGTCCTATCATCTATTATAATACAGGATAGTTCATCAATTGGATTATGGGAGTGAGCTTCCAACTATGTGTATGTCAAAGTTTCTTCATCTGTTTCTACATGGAATTCTCCAAAATAGGTTCCTGTAGCATAAACATTGAAGCTATAGTTCCCAAGGATGGAGTTGGTAAACATTACAGGTTCATTGGGACCATTTAGTTTGATTACCATATATTGCATTTATCTCTCTCAATCAACTCTCAGCATATCACCTTTTCCCTTCTGAGGAAGTAAGAGATGGGACCAATTAGTTGAGAAATATCCATTGAGTTTTGCTGACCAATCCCTACTAAGAAGCATTCCATAAGCCTTGGTATGTCGACTACCACTATATCAATGACTTGCGTGTATTGTGGTTTAGCAGCCATCCAAATCAACACATCTTTTAGTTCTCCAATCACTTTCACACTTGTCCTGTCTAATTGCATAATTTGAGTCCCAGTTTTCTCGGGTATCACATGTAGTCTTTTGAAAACAACATAAGGCATCACAGTGGATGAGGCACCAAAATCTACTAAGCAATTGTGTACGTTCATGTTGAGGATTTCAAATGTGATAAGGAAAGGTGGAGTCATGGATTTTGATTTCCACCCTATCATGGCTGCATTGACATCCTGGGGGTTTCGATTCATTTTAGACAGAGTGGCTTCCATAGCTGATGGTATTTGGGCTTATTGGAGCTGTTGATAGGTCTAGACACTGAATTCTTGGTTTGACTACTTGGGATGGTGGGAGTCTTGGAATTTCACTCATTCATAGCTTTCAGGAGCAGATCTCTTTGCTGTGTTAATTTTAGCAAGTCAAAGTATGTGATATTAGCCCTAGATTTCTTAAGATCATCCACAATATTGTAATCAATGTTATAAATAGGAAAGGGCAGAGTAAACATACCATTTTTACCATTCTTAGGTGGGAGTCTACCATTTTGAGTAGCCTTTGTTGCAGTGGGAAATGCATTTTCTTTCTCTGGATGGTTTGCAACTAGAGTATTCTTGGACTGACCACTAGGTCTACTCTTCTCAATAGGGACTTTGGGAGCAGGTGCCTTCATAGGGCATAGATCTTTCTTGGTCTGATCTACAGGCTTCATCACACCTACAAGTGGCCCCTTTCTTCTTGTGTGGATTTCTACCATACTGTCTCCTTGGTGATCATCTTTCTTCCAAGGGCTCTTCTACATGGTATTCTTCCTCATCTTCTTGTTTTGGCTCTAGCTCCACTATAGGTTCTTCTTGGTTAAGGAGCGATCTGATAAGAGCCAACTCTTCTGTATTTAAATTCCCTTCATTGGGTGGAGCAGGCAGTGTAAGTGGACCATGACTATCCTGTCTTCTTACGATAGAAAGGTTTGAAAGGTTTTCTGTTGTTATACCCTCCTCCACTCCCACTTGTACTATCTCCGAAATTCCTTTTCATATTGATGACTGTATTCGTCAACTTCTTAATGATCCGATGAAAACCTTCTACATCTGTGGTATCCTTTTCTTTGGTTTCAACCCATTTGTTATCACTCCCATTATTCTTCTTGGATTCTTGAGAGGCTTTCTTTTCTCTGGTTGTATGATCGCATGCTGTGAGACTAAGCATTTCATTCTCAACTTTTACTGCTTCATCAATAGCACCCTATAAGGTTTGTGCATTACTCCTTTTGACCCACATCATAGTAGGGACAGGGAGAGCAGTGATTTAGAATTCCATGAGCACCTCCTTAATAGGTCTAGTGGTGGTTGGGATTCTGTTGAACAAGGTGTTAAACTAGATGTTAAAATCGTTAACCTTTTATTTAGTCTCCATTTTCAAATGAGATAGTTCTAGAACTAAGGCAATAGGGGTTTTTTCATGGCCATACTTGTCTAAAAAGGCCTGTTGAGAGGCAGGCGGGGAGGTGATTGATTTGGTTCTTAAGCTAAAGTACCATGTGGAAGCTACACCAATCAATGTAAAAGGGAATAGGCGACATACTATATCTTCATCAGCTACCCCCAACATGCACACAGCCAGGAAGAAGGAGTGAATATGGTTATCAGTGGTGTCTCCCTTCCTAGGGTTGAATTTAGGTAGCACTATTTCTGCATTCTTGGGTAAGGGATGCTGCTCCTCGGGTATCACTACGATATCCTGAGCGAGCCAGGGAGGAAGTGCTCCCGGAGGAGGTAGGAGTTGGTTCCCACCCGATTGAGGAATATTAGCAATCAAGGACAAGGGTATTCTAGTTTAGGGTTTCTTCATTAGGATTTTCCAAATCAGGCCAGTGATTTCCTTCAAAAAGGGATTCCTCATGAATTTCTTCCCAAGGAGAGTGAATACTCTGTAAATAATCAAGCACAATATCTCCAAGAGAAGGGGCTGCCAATGTCTCTTCGTTTATGTGATAGACCCTTGGCTTTATTTTTGCTGTTGAAGGTAAATACTAAAAGATAGGGAGTTGTGATAGGGAATGAGCATAAGCCTGAGTAAGTCTTCTGACTGGTTGTTCCTCAGTGATAGGATACTCCCACAGTGTCTCTTCTTCGAAATGAGGCTTTTCCAAATGAGAGGAAGGGTCTTTTTGACCTTCAAAATCCATGCATTAATATTTTTGAATCCATGTGTGGCGCTTATAAATGAAATCTTTAAAAGTTGTAGACGACGTGTTTTTGGGAAAAATAGTGTCTTTTCGAATGACTAGCCCTCTAGGTTTGGCAACTACACTAGAAACAATAGTTTAAAGCAATTCACAATTTCTTCTATGTATAAGATAAGAGAAAGAGTCACAATGGGACCAACTTGGAACTTCCACTTAATCCTTTGCTTGACCTCTCTCCCCCTTGACAGAGCTTGCAACTCCTCCCTGTACTTATCCCGCTTGGAGAGCACCTGTAGAAACACAGTAACAAAGAACTGTCAAAGCATCTTGATCTATTATATCATAAGCATTACAAAATCAGATATATAATGAACATATAATAGCATTCACAAATGATAACATTCACAATTGCACAGTTATATGGAAGAAAACTTGAAGAACTTTATTAAATAGAAGGGATAATTACAACCCAGTTGTCTGATCCAGCATCATCCTCCCAAGATCAATCCCTCTTCACCTCATGAAATAGCAAGATCACACCAACAATACAATGCTCTTTCCTCAAATACAAACTATCAACACTTACTTGCAATTCACAAAATTCCAGCCTTTAGATCTCTTAGATGAGGGATCCATTTATAGATGTGTGCAAGGGTGTGAGTCATTTCTAGGGTTTTGATTAGTGTCATTCCACTTGTTGCATTTGGTTTCACTTGGAGATTTCTTGGATCTCTTACTCATCCCTGTGCGAATTCAGAGAGGCAAGTGTCATAGGAGAAGTTTCTAGAAGATCCCATGAGCATCCACTTAGAAAACTATCTCGGCCATTTGTCCATCCTTGCCCATCAAATCCTACAGAAGGCCTAATTAGTATGCATCACACCTGAGCAGTGTACCTCTCAGTATGCATCACACTTGGCTAGTGTAGCAGTCAATATGGTTTAGTTTAGGCCATTTCTAGATGGTCTTTTAGGTGGAACTTTTGGGGAATGATGTAATCAGATGACCATGATCTTTTAGGGTATGAAACAAAACTTTTAGGGGTTGAATAGCCTTAGTTTATCAACATATAATTTTGGGGTTGAAGTGCCCAAATATGTCTATAACAGTTCCCCCCTAAAGCATGAAGTCGTAAATCTTGATGTCGGGTGAAATTCTTTATCATGAGGATCCAAGGTTTCGAATTGGAAGGTGACTTGTATAAGATACAATACAATACATCATCATAATATAATTTTCATGATCTAGCTGAGGCACACATTCCCATGCTCAGCTTAATAAATTCATTTCGTGTACATAGATTAGATAGTCATATGTAGGTGCAGACTGGTAATTCTTTGGATGTAGAGTCATCATCCTTGGCTTAGATGACCATCTGTGCAGCTTCGTTGTACATTTCATGTCTTTATATCCCTAAATATATCGCAGCTTAGATGGATGAAACTAGATCTGGGGTCTTCAAACTCATTCAATCTTCGCCCGATGTACAAGTCGATCCATGTCAAGAGATTTTTTGAAGTCGAACATGGAAAGACATCACCTGATTACTAGCCAATAATGTGAGCTATTAACGGACACAAGAGGAATCACTGATAATGTTAATGACCATCAAAGTACTACACTACAATTCACATGGTGTGAGTATATGATCCAATGTCAAACACCATGCAAAATCTTCCGGTCGAAGGCCATTGATGTCAACCCATCGCCGAAAGAAAGAATCTTGCCATTGAGGCATGCAAGCTTCAAAGTACTAAAAGAGGTGTTTCTAAGTCAACTTCTTCGATAATGTGTTGATGTCGACAAGAAGTGACTTGTCGTAGGAGGGCCTTGATGTATCCCACATCTACAACATGAAACAAAGCAAATGATTTCTGGAGGTGAAAATGATTTGACAACACAAGGTTCAGGAATGGCGGTCATGAAAAATGAAGGTTGAAGGTATTGCAGTGGATGAGGAATTAATTGGATTGTGGTTCTCAACTGAATGACTTCTCTTGAACATGTCGGCGACACTGAGATGGATTGGTAGCGTTAACCCCAAAATATGGATGGTGTGAAAGACTAATGGCGAGATGGCTGGTGAATGGAATAACCCAACCCAACTCAATAATGGTGATGAAGTGAAAGTGTCATGTTCAAGAGCGACCTGCTACCATAAATTTATTCAATTTTTTTCCCTTTTTCTCCAATCAGTGCTGACCAGTACTTCTTTATTTTTGTCAAGCTTGAGGAGGATAAAATATGCTTGTTCTATAATTTTCCCTTTGGGCAGACCTGTTGCGATGTTTTAACGAGTCTAGCGACAATGAAACTCGTTCTTGTCTAGAATAGAAAAGTTTGTCGCTATTGTTTTAACGAGTTTAACGACAAGGATAAGTCCGTATTTTTCTCGTTTAGAGAGTTTGAAAAGGGACGAAAAGGAAACTCTGTCTCATCTAGAATGGACAAGTTTGTCACTATTGTTCTAACGAGTTTAACAACAAGGATAACTCGATCCTTTTCATGTTTAGAGAGTTTGAAAAGGGATGAAAATAAAACTCCATAAGTTCTTTTTCGTAAATTAATTCCTTAGGTCTGAAAAAGGATAAAATAATATGAAAGGGATGACTTTTCTGATCACTTTAATGATCCAAAAAAGACAAGTGCTCAAACTTTTTCGTGAGATAATTCCTCAGGTCCTAAAAATATTAAAATATATAGGAGGGATGGCACTTCCAATCACTTTAATGAGATGGAAAGGCCAATTGCTCGACAATCTTTTCATATTTAACGAGTTTAAAAAGCATTTAAAGGAGACTCGATTTTGAGGAATGAGTGGTGTCTAGGGTAGCAACTAATTCCGGGTAAGCTTGGAACTTCTCAAAACATGGTCGTTTCTGTGAAGAGGTTGGCTAATAAGACCACTCTTTACAACTGTTCCTCAAAAGGGTGAACAACCAAGTGGAAGCGTATGATCGGCCAAAAGAATGGAGGTGATGGGAGGTACACAACCAAGGCTCAAAAGGTTGATAGCATGGCAACCACAAAGGTTATTTACTAAAGGTGGGTTCATTTTTTAACGAGATTGAACCGTGGGGGAACTATGCTCGGTTTTTAGTTTTTTTTTTTTGAAAGCTTGAGGGATGAGATTTCGCACTGAATTGGTAAGATAGCTTCCAGACCATACACCAACTGAAATGGCATAAATCCGGTCACATTTCTCACCGAAGCCCTATATGCCCACAGAGCCGAGTACAAGATTAAATGCCAATTCTGTTTGTGGACTCCAATCATTCTCTGCAGCATGTGCTTAAGGACTTTATTGATTGCTTGAACCTGTCCGTTATCCTGTAGATAATATGGATTAAAACTATCGTGGGACAGTCTTAATTTGGCAGTTAATTCGATCATCATGTGATTACGAAAATGCGACCCATGATCTGTGACTATAGCCTGTGGTACACCAAATCTAGAAGCTACATGATTAAAAAATAAAAGAGCAGTCGTTTCACCGCTATTGTTTAATGTACGCATCGCCTCAGCCCATTTTGTAAAATAGTCGACTGCAACTATAATATACCCATGCCCCCCAGTTGAGGTGGGGTTACATGTCATGAAATCAATGCCCCATTTAGCGAATGGCCCAAAAAAAACTACTGGATGCAGTGGTGTAGGTGGTAATTTGGTTTTACGATAAAAAATCTGACAAGCATGGCAACTTCTGACTGCAATTATGCAATCTTTGAATATAGTGGGCCAAAAGTAACTAGCTCGTAATATATGTTGTGCAGTAGCATAACCAAATAGATGCCCTCCACAAGCACCTTAATGACAATCATTCAAAACTTTTTTGGCCTCCTCATGCGTGAGTCACCTTCGTAGAACTGTATCGACACCACGACGGTAAAGTGTATCACCAACGATCAGATAGTCCTTGGCTTGGTATCGAGTACGTTGTTGTTTAGAGCGAGAGGTGTTAGGCCTAAAAGTTTGGGTTTGGAGATAGACCAGTATATCCCTGTACCACAGATCGCTTGACGATATCAGAAATAGAGTCTCATCCATGATTGATGCTTTGGATGTTAAATCGTTGGATGATGAGGGAAGGTCACAAAGTAACTCCGTGAAAATGAGAGATTTCTTTGATTTGGATTTTGTGAATTCTAGATCTAACTCTTGCAAAACCGCATTTCATTTGGAATATTTGCCCCCTAGTAATTGACGCGACAGAATGTAGGTCATAGGGTTGCAATATGACACAATGGTAGTTCTGCGAAAGAGAACATAGTGTCGAAATGTCTATATTGCTTGAACGACTGCTAAAGCCAACTTTTCAACATAAGAGTACTTGCTTTCTGTATCATTAAGATTGCGACTAAAATAATATATAGGATGTTCAATTCCATTATCTTCTTGCACTAAAACCATGGCAATGGTTGTATCTGCAGCAGTGAGATACAGGTTAAAGTCTTTTTGACAGTCAAGAGCATACATTAATGATGCCTTTATCAGGGAATCTTTTAAAGCATCAAAGGAAGCTTGCACAACTTGATCCCAGTGGAAGGGTACTCCTTTTCTCAAAAGACGTGTATAACCTTTAGCAAGTTCAACATAATGTGGAATGAACCTCCTCAGAAAGTTAGCTTTCCCTTGGAGTCTTTGAATTTGAAGCAAATTTGAAGGTGGAGGCATGTCAAGGATTGCCTGAACCTTAAATGGGTTGAGTCAAATTCCATCCTTAGAAACTACAAAACCAAGTAATTGACTAGAACCAACACAAGACACACATTTGTGTGGATTGATTCGTATCTTGTAGTGTCGTCAATGTAGAAATATGGCTCTCAAATGTTGGGAATGATCAGTCTGCTTTCGCGAATGAGCAAGTAGATCGTCGAGATATGGTTGAACAATGTGTTTGATGTCATGGAAGGTGTAATTCATTTCCCTCTGAAAAGTTGCCCCTGCGTTCTTCAGACCAAATGGTAATTTGCGATACGCGAATGTGCCCTATGGACATATAAATGTAGTCTTCGATTGGTCTTGTGGGCGGATATTGATTTGATTGTATTCGGAAAATCCATCCATGAATGAAAAGATTTTGCATCTAGCACATTCATCAATTATCTAGTCAATGAAGGGTGTAGGATAGTTGTCCTTTGGACATGCTTGATTTATATCCCTATAATCAACACAAACTCTAACTGTTCCTTGTTTTTTCATTACAGGAACAATATTCGATACCTAATCAATGAGAGGAACAAGGTAAATGAAACTAGCATCCAAATTTTTTTCAACTTCTTCTTTAATGGCAACGAATTTCTTTAGATGGATAGGTCAAAGTCGTTTCCATATTGGTTTGACATCTAGATACATCTTGATTTCATGTTCAACAATTCTCGAGTCGATGCCTGGCATTTCTTCATATGACCATGTAAAGACATCTCTGAATTCGCGAAATAGAGCGCAGTAAATTTCTAGTTATGATGGAGAACAAGATTTTCCAATGTGAATATTCTCTACAACATTAGGTTTGGTCGAAATATTAATGGCGATAGTTTCTTCAATGTTGGACAGTTTTCTTTCGGAATCCACTGTATTTACAATATTTAATAAAAAATAAAAAATTGAAGGATGATTGACGTCATTTGAATAATCTTCATTGTTATCTTGAAGGTGGGAACAATGGTGGTAATATTCCCACGGCGTCTCTCTGTTGAAAAGTGTGCAACAAGAAATGCTTGTTGATAATGCAACAAGATGATGGAGCTTAGTGGAAAGGAGTCGCCTTCACTAAGCGGTCCCGCAGGCAAGTTTTGGCACAAAGTCTATTTTTAGACATATGGGTCATGGTCTATGAGTTGTAGGATGTTGTTTATGGATGATTGGTCATGTTGGTAAAAATAGATGGACTTTTATTTTTAGACAACAACGGAGGTACTGTCAATCTAAATATAGAAAAGTCGAATATTATTAGCCCTTAATAATATTTGGACTATGAACATTATCTTATTCTCTTGGAGCACTTCAGTTTGAGCTACAGATGTAGTACATGCAATTTCCATAAGAATATACATGGTTCCTATGGTTTAACTTGAGTTATTGCATGGAGGACTTCAGTTAGGACTTCAGTGATTGAGTTCTGTGGAGTTGGATCAGGAGTTGATGGAGTTGTGTTCAGTTTGACTCAGTTGAACTAGTTGTAGTTAGTTTAACTGGAAAATAGACTAATGTTGAGTGGTGTGACTTAGTTATTAATTAATTCACTAATTATTAACTCATATTGCAACTGAAGAATACATCATTTAACTCAGTGCATGGACAGTTCAGTGGAGACAAGTGTTAGAGGTAAGTGAAAGGGTGAGTTGTGACTATCAGTTGCGCATGAGATTTGCACATGCATGGGATTGAGTAATGCCAATGAGGCCAAGGGCAATTGTAGCTTGTGCTCATGTGAATGTTTCAGCCATTCTCATTCATTCTCATGCAGGTATTGTGCAGTGGAGGTAGGCAAGCAGCGGAGGAGATTTGGAGATCAAATCTGAGCAGTATTGTGTGTAACAGGTGGAGATAGTGCTAGATACTTGTGAAGAGTATTGTACTATGTATTGTTACATGTTCTCAATCAATATAATATACATATAGTTGGGGTTTTTAGCGAGATGATTTCCCCAGGAAAATACTGTGTTGATATGTGTGATTGATGCTTCTATGTGTGCATGTTATTGTTTTTTCTTCTGTAAATTGATGATAAATGTAGAGGAGGTTATGTATTATGCATGTATTCTGCAATAGTGTATAATTGGGATAATCTCTATGAATATGTGTCATATTATTCATAAAATTTCTACATGGTATCGGAGCAGGTTGATTTGTAGAAGAGATTTCTACAGGATATCAAAGTGAGGATTGATCATCGGATCTATTATTCAGAAAGTGTCTACGTTTTATTTCTTCAGGCAGAGTCTGTAATCGGGCCAAGTAGCCTCTGGATTCATGCTTATTTTGGAAGGTGAGATATCCGGTGAATGCCCATACAATCAATATTTGTACGAGAAATACTTTGTTCTCACAGATTTTAGATCAGAAGCAATTGAGTTTTGAGCTGGTGGAATGACGCTCAAGGATAAAACTCAGAAACATTAACTGTGAGAATGGAGACAGTATGCCCCAGTATCTCACGAAGTTCACCCAATCCCAGGATGAGCTGGGAAGTGTGGGGGTGACTGTCGATGATGAGGATATGGTGAGTCTAGCACTCCTTGGCCTTCCTAAGAGTTGGCATAGCTAGCAGGACTCAGTGAATGGAAGGGAGAAATTGCCAGGATGGGAGAGACTTTCGTCGGATCTTGTGCAAGATGAGATTAGATGGCGCACCAGAGACAGTTCTTCATCTATGCATGATGAGGAGAATTGTTCCTTAGCGAGTAAGGCAAAGAAGGGGAAGGAGAAGGTTTCTCTTTCCGAATCTAGTTCTTCCAATGATGGGAAGAAGGTTGACAAGTCAAAAGTGAGTTGCTTTCGTTGTCATGAGTTGGGCCATTATGCTACTAATTTCTCAAAGAAGAAGTCCAAGAAGGGATCCGGGGAAGGATCTGGAGGTGAGGCACTTGCTTCACATTTTGAGTTGGATTTCACACTCTTCGCATGCATGGTTTCATCCATGATGGGAAGTGGTTGGTTTCTTGACAGTGGAGCTTCTTTCCACATGACCGAAGACAAAAGTTTGTTCAGTACTTTGGAGGAGAAAGATCTTCAGATACTCATAGGGATGGGTAATGATGAGAAGTATAATGTCTCAGGTGTAGGCACGGTTATTTTTTAGAGGGAGCATGGAGCTTGCCTTACCTTGACTAATGTCAAGTATGTACCAGGACTGAAGAGAAACTTGGTGTTGATTGCGATGCTGGAAGACAGAGGCTATGATGTAGTCTTTAGAGAAGGAAAGGTTTTCCTTAGACACATCATCACTAGACAGGTGAAGCAGATTGGTTCACGAGTCAAGAACCTGTATTCTCTTGGGGTTCAAGATGCATGCAAAGCCGTGAGCAGCAAGACAACTAAGAGGGAGGGTATATTACCTCTCAACATGCAGAGCCAGAAGAAGTCTTAGACAATTGTGGAGGAGCCATGATTGGTGCAACAGCTTCAGGAGGTTGTGGAGCAGCCACAACAGGGGAAGCTGAGTGGAGAACGAGTAGAGACATCTACTCATGCAGAGATCTCCAGTAGGGGGAA
>APFE030146818.1:0-73184 GCA_000404065.3 Pinus taeda
TGAAGGGCTTGATGTTGTATGGAAGGCGACACTGCTGGCTTACGCGAAGATCTCGTCCTTGGTGAAGCCACCCAATGGTGTATGGTTGTGGATGTGCTGTGGTCGGTAAGCCCAACCGCTTCACGACCTTTGCCAAGATGAGGTTATTTTGACTCCCGCTATCAACAATGAACTGTATCGGGGAGCCCTTTACCCACGTCTGGGAGTGGAAGATATGCTCCTCCTCCTCTGGATCTTCGAGTTCATTTTTCTGGATCTTTGCAGTAGCAACAGTGGTGCTGGGGTCCGCATCAATGATCTACTTCCCTTTTTCATACCCCTTATCGGGTTCTGACTCCGAGTCGGAACATGCGTCTGATTATGAAACCTTTAGCTCGGCCACCAGTGACTGCTTGGCCTGGCCCGACACTCACTTGTGTTGTGAGTGGAGCTCTTATGGAACTCGCACCATTTTCTAGTGTCCTTTCTTGGCTTCGCGGCGCTGTTCTTTGCTTGCAGCTTTGGCTGGTTGTCTTGGGTTGTCTCGCCTTGGCTTTGTCCTTTGTTATGTGGTTTAGGGGCACCTTTCCCCTACCTTGGATTCGCAGATCCAAAGTCTCGCTTCTTTTGTTTAAACTTTTGCTCGACCTTGACGGCATACCGGCGCGCTGCGCCGAGCGAGGGGATGTTTAGGAATTGTATTTCTTCCTGGATGTACTTGTGTAGGCAGCCACGGTATTTGAGTATCAAATGTTGCTCTGAATCCTTGATACCCAACTTTGTGCGAAGAGCATGGAAAAGATTGGTGAACTCCGGCACGTCTTGGTCCCTTCCCTGCCGCAGCGTGGTCCACTTTATGTATTCATCCTCATAGCTCCCGACAGGGTAGTATTGCTCCTTCATGGCAGCCCGGAACGAGTCCCAGGTGGGTGCGGCTGAAAACAGTGAGCCAGTACTTTCATCCTTCTGCTTGCAGTAGGTTTCCCACCAGTCCTTGACGTGGGAGGCTGCTTTGAGAAGAGCAAAAACAATCTTTTCCCGACTCGAAATTCATGAACAGAAAAATAACCCTCTAGCATATTTAACCATTTATCTACAGCATTAGCATCTATCTAACCCTCGAATATGGGGATTTCAAAATTAACTTGTACCTTAAAGGGTGTGGCGTTTCCAGAGAAGCTGCTGGAAGCCGATGCGCCGCTTCTAGGTAGCCGCTGAAGGATCTGCGCAAAGTTGTCCATCATCGCATTCCGTTGTCGCTCGAGCGCTTCTTCAAGCAAGATTTTGATGCAATCTCCTGCCCCCTCATCTTTCTTCTCATCCGCCATGGGATGCCATCAGGATTTGCGAGGCTGGTCTTGCAAAGGTTTAACCAGTTACGACCCTAACTCCTTATATCCCGACCTTGTTGGGGACATGCAAAGAAAAACAGAGAAAAAGCAGACCGCTCTGATACCACTGATCCGAATTTTAACAGGAACGCAACAAATTATAGAGATAACCATATACACAAATATGCAGCGGAAATAATACTTCATTTCATTAATGGAAAATACTGAAATATGCTTACAATCAGAAATGGAAATAAACTAGATAGGGCGATGGTAGCTTATCTCTGAGAAGAGATGTGTTGGCTACATGCCTCTGAACTGACTTACAATGAGGCTCGAAGGCCTATTTATTGTTCAGAAACAATGAAAAACCCTTAACATTCCAAAACCTAACCCTAGGAGATGAAACGCCAAACTGTGGGCCCCGTTTGGGGGTAAGTTGGTACATCAACTTCCCGGGGTCGTAACTTTAGCATATGATCTCCGTTTGACGCGTACAATAGCTCATTAGAAAGATCTAATCGAGCACTATCATTGTTGGAATGGGCAACATCGGTCCATGTTCCATGGACCCGTGTTGCCCACGGATTCCCCAAAAAACATCGTTTAGGGCCTCAAAACGGCTCCGGAAGTTCAGTACCCAAAAAACTGCTAAAAATAGTAAGTTGTGCTACAATTAAGGAAACTGAAAATGCTGAGAAAGATAATGGTGGGGGTCCAGGTGGACTTGGCAGGTGGCCACCAATATCCACCTGGATCAAGTCTGGCTTAGTCTCAGATCTGCGCTTTGACATGCTTTAGCTTCCAGATGTCCTCCTCCAATAATCTAGGCTCATCAAACTCCATTCTACCTTTGAATTCTACCGGTAAGCCACTGATGAATTGTTGAATCTTGGTCTTCTCCTGCCTAAGGTAAGTCACATACCTCAATAACTCCAAAAATCTACCAGTGTACTCCTTATCAGCCATAGATCCCATCTTTAGTTCGTAGAATTCTTTCTCCCTGTCGTCATAGTATCTCTCCAATAGGTACTTCTTCCTGAATAATCTCTCGAACTCACTCCAAGTCAAATCCTCTTAATGAATACCTTTGAAATTATTTACATCTTCCCACCAAATGTCTGCTTTACCTTTAAGATTGATTGTAGCTATTTTGGCCTTCATGTTCTCTAGGTAATCATGCATTTTGAAGAACTTGTTCATCCTAAGCAACCACGATTATGCATCTTGTGACTTCTTCATTTATCCATCAAATGTAGGTGGCTTTTCTTTCTTGAACTCATATGGAAAATATACCCTGCTACTCCTCCTATAAGGATGATAATGATGATGACCATGATACATGTCTGAACCAGAACTAGAGTAACACCCATGTCCACTGCCTCGTGTATCAGATGTATCCAAGAATCTGCCATCTCTGATCATGTCATATCTATCCATCCTATGTCCACCATGAGATCTACTTCCATATTCCCCGTTAACCATATCCTCCTACCCGTGGGTGATCCTAAGTGGTCCCTGTATCTGCAAGTCTGACAAGCTCTGAAGGATAACTGCATTGACTTCTACTTGTTTCTCATGTGCCCTAACAAGTGTCTCTTGTGATTGAATGATTCAATCATTGTCTTATTTGCACCTCCTTAAAGCTACCTTCAAGCTTCTCAAAATGCCTACTATGTGAGGGGAGTACTCATCACCATGTTTCTCATCTGATCCATAAGGAGAATCTTGCGAACTGTAGTCTACCATTCTGCTAGTCATGTTTGTTCTTCTCTTCCTACAAGGTATATTATGTCAGCTAAACCAAATCATAAACAAACCAACATACCTTAGTTTAGTTCAGGGGAGGATATATTTTTCTGCAAGATCAACCAGATTAGCGCAATACATATATAATCGTAATCATAACAACACATGGACATCATTTCAACCATTATCCAATTAGCAATGCATGACCATACCAGCCATGCACCATGACCTCATGCACGACAACTATCACCTTGTCAATGTATGTATAACAACACATAAACCATGACATGCCTAACCAATGCATAATTGACATACATTCATGACAACCATATCCAATCAACGACACCATCAACTTTTACATGGCAACACCACTACAACTATGACCACACCATGCATATGAAACAAGCACATAGACCACAATCATAAGGAGCACATGTGTAATCAACATGTATGCAAGACCAACACACACTGCCCATCTAGTCTAAGGGGTGAACCATGCTCTGATACCACCCTGTAACCCCCTCCTCCCACATTTACCCAAGCTATCTGGTCCATTGGGGCAAACATGTGACGAGAGGCTACTATGATGTGATTCAACCTCCTAGGTCACCTTAAGGAAGTGGAACCAACAAAACACAACCAATCTGACCTTCCACACATCCTACAGAACCTTTAGGAGCCAACCAACCCTTATAGGTGATCAACCCCTAAGACAACTCATCATTTCTCTGATCTTGACCCTCATCCTTATTGAAGAAAGTGTAACTAGGTTCGGTCTTCATAAATATAATTTTGATCTTTGTATTTATAAAAGAAAAGAAATATTACTTTTGTTATTTATATCAATGAGATTCTTACTTATTGGATAGGTCTAGCACATGTATAAATTCTATAGGGAATTCAAAGAGTCAAAAGAAATGTTGAAGGCACTTAAGGGCATGTTACACCATGTATATATATGTATTAGAGTCAAATATTTTCCTCCAAGCAAAGTCACAAGTCTCCTCCATGCAACGAAATCATTAAAGGAATTAATTCAAAGTTTAAATGTCAAGTTAGCCTCAAGTCTACTAGTCGGCCTAAAGGAGGGACAAACCTCTATATATATAGGTTGTCCACTCCTCCAACGATAAGTGAAATCATCTTTGAAACCAGCGAGATAACAAGACGAGTTAAGGGTGGAAAAGAAACATCGAAAGGAGCCTCTAGTGCAGCGAAGAAAGAAGGAAATATACTGAGCCTTAGAGGACTGTCCTAAGGCCTGCTATAGCCACATGTGCGAAGATATAGAGGGTCTCTTTGCTGTCATAGAAACCATCTACTGCAGTCATCCATATCTCATTATTTGGACTAGATAACTAGGTCTATAAGGCCTCTCACTCAAGCGAAGAAGGAAGAGGACAATCACATAAGGAATCCTCTCACACATGCAAAGAAATATCGTTGCAATGCTGTCATATCAAGTCTGTAACTATATCTCAAGAAAGAGCTTGGTTGGGTAAGAGATAAGGTCCTCCTCATATGTGAAAGAGTCTACTAAGGACCAAGGAGAAGTATCTCTTCTAGAGCTAGCATAACAAGGACTATCATCAGTTGCTGGAAGAAAAATGAAGTATCGAAAGGCGAAGTGTTGGAAGAAGGAGAACAAAAGGGCTTGACTTGTGCTTGGAGGATATTCTTGTCAAGGGTCTAGGGTTTGGCATTGTTCAATAGAAGGCTTCAATAAGAGAAATTTGAGAAATGGTTTTCATCTCTAAGAGAGAAAGGTTTTGCCCTGGCAGAGAGCCAACATCTTGTGTTCTTGTCTTTTGTGCTTTGGTAGCAATTTGATGAAGTAAAAGAACATACACTAATAACAAGAAGAAGACCAAGCTAACAAGAAAAAGTAAAAGTGCTTCACAAATTGTTATCATTCATAGAAGAATCCTATCATAACTACTTTGCGCTAGATTTTTCAACATGGTATCAGAGCTAAGTTGACACATCAAGGAAGGGTATCTCAAGAACACTCATAATGTGACACATCAAGGAAATACATCTCAAGAAGACTCACAAGGTTTAAGCATCAAGCCAAAAGTGTCAAATACATCAAGTACAAGGAGGCCTACCATCTACTATCCACTAAGGAAGACTAGAAAGCAAGAAGAGAAACCTTTCATATAAAGGCACCTACAAGAAGATCCATTCAAAGAGGGACCTACATCTTCAAAGGAATAACATTCTAAGTCAAGCCTCATTCTTCAAGAAGTATTCATCATCAAGCAAGTCTCTTTGAAGAAGGCAATTTGAAGATCATCAAGATCCAAGAAAGAAAGCCATCAAATCTTCAAGAAGGAAGCAAGACCACTACATCAAAAACAATATCAAGTAAGTATTTGTATGTCCCCTTCTTAACATATCTCAATGTATTTTTGCAAGGAAAGCAACAAATTGGTTGGGACTACTAATTTCCTTGCATGGAAGAAGCAGACTGATTTACTTCTCAAATAGAATGAACTTCTAGACCACATCAAAGGGGACATCACTATCCCTACTAAGGAACAAACTCAAGCCTTAGCAAAGTACAATAAGGATGAAAAAAGAGGTCAAAGGATTTTAATATAATCCATCAAGGACTCTCTCGTTCCTTATGTTTCCAAATTTGAAACGTCAAAAGAAATCTATGATAAATTGATAGAGCTATTCTTCGTTAGCATAATTGGAGATGTGATATCACTACACAATGAATTGTACAAGATGAAGCTATAAAAGGAAGGAATAGCTCCCTACTTCATGAAGATCTTTGAGATGAGAGATCAAATTCAAGAACTAGGAGAACTCATGTCTGACAAAGAAATAACAACAGTTGTACTCAATGCTCTACCTGAGGATTGGGGCAACTTCACATCAAGCATATATGCCAAGAAGGAAGCTACCCCACTAAGTGAACTTTGGTCTCTATGCAAAATTGAAGAGACTACACTCAAAGCCAAAGATGATGTGGGATAAAAGGAACAAGAATTCACTACTATGGCCAAGAGAAAGGGAAAATTGGGCAAATTTGGTCCACGAAGAACAAGCAACAAAGATATGTCCAAAGTCCAATTAGTCCAAGTCGGACAAACTTCATTATCAAGTCTTTTTGTCTTCTTTCATGCTTTATGTGTTTCTCCTCTTCTCTCATGTGCACATTAAATTTCTATGTTAAGCTACAATTTATGCATGTAATTCCTTAATACATCTATAAGAAAAAGTTTTTGGATCAAGTGGTATCAGAGCAGGTCTTTTTAGATGTGAATTGCTTGTTTGTATGCTAACAAGAAACAGGCTCCAAAGAGGCGAAGGGAAACTAAAGTCTTTTGATCCCGAAGCGGGGCATGCATATTGAAGGAGAAACATGGCAGATGACGAGGCTTGTCATGAAGAGGAGTGCTATTTCCGCAAAACCTTCTAGACAATGGCATAAAATGTCGGTAAATTTCTTTCAAGGCTAGAGAAGGCAGAACAGAGAAATCTAGAAGAATAAGGTTCAGTGCATGGAAACTGTGGAGAAGAACCCCCTCCTTCTCCTTCCACGAGTGAAAGTTCTTCTTCCTCTCATCACCATCACCATAGAAATTCAAGGGATGCATCTAAGAAACCTTTCTTTAAATTAGATGTCAAATTTGATCTTCCCATGTTTAACGGTGAAATTAATGCAAAAAAGCTTAATAACTAGATTAGGCAAATTGAAATATATTGCAGGATTCAGCAGATTGAAGAGGACGAGTCAAAGATTCAGCTGGCCTCTCTTCGGCTGAGCATCACCGCTCTCATCTGGTGGGAGAGAAAATTGCAAAGTAGTAAGAGTGTGGGTAATCTTCTTTCCTCGTGGCCTAGTTTCATTTCTGCATTAAAGGAACAATTTTATCCCTTGGGTTACAAACAAAAAGCCTTAATGGATTGGCAATACTTAAGGCAAGGCAGAGGTCAGGATGTTCAAAGCTTTACAGAGGAATTTAGAAAACAAGCACTTAATTTGGGCATTGCACTTGACTCACCTGAAGTAGTAACTAAGTATATTGTATCATTACATAGTTACCTTAGACATTCATTATTATTGTTTGAACCAACTACTATTGACTCGGCCAGTATAAAGGCCATCCATCTTGAGAATAGGGGCAAAAATGAAAGAGATGATCATTTCAAGAAACCACCTTTCAAACCTCCAAATGGCAAACCCAAAGTGAAAGGAAAAGGAAAGGAGAAGAGGATGACATCAGCCAAGAAAGATGAAGGAGAAAGACCTTATTGCACTCACTGCAAAAAGGAAGGTCATGACGATGATCATTGTTGGAAACTGTACCCAGAAAAGAGACCAAAGAAGTATGGAGGAAAAGGCAAGCAGAAGACACTGGCAACTGTGTAGCAAGACCTTGGATCTGATTCCAGAGATGAAGCATTGGTCACAGAAACAAGAACAAAAGGTACTCTTACACCTCATGTTAATTCTGAATCATATGAAGGCACTAGTTCAATAGATGAGTCTCTTCTTAATGAACGAAAGAGAATTGAGCTATTTCATATTAGAGTTCATAAGCCATACAAAAGTGGAAACTCTATTTGATATCAGATCCCAAGCAAACTTAATTTCAGAGTCCTTGGTAAAAAAGCTACTCTTAGAAACCAAACCACATCCAAAACCTTACCCACTCGGATGGATATATGATAAATCAAAACTGAATGTAACTAAGCAGTGCAAGGTTAAATTGGTGATCGCTTCTAAGTTAATGGATGAGGTAAAACTTGATGTGATACCATTAGATATCTGTGGCATGGTGTTAGGGAGTCCATATCTATATGATAGAAAGGCAATCTTCTTCCATCATGAAAACAAATATCAGATCACAAAATATGGAGTAGAATATACTATAAGGGCTTATCAAACTAAAATCAATGCCAACCTTGTAAGTGTAGGACAAATGAAGAGGTTGGTGAATTCCAGTAAGGGTTGCATGCTTATGGTTGTAAGGGGAAAAGATGTAGAATTATTTGATGCTTTCTAGGGTTGTGATCATGTGCATAAGAAATAATTATGTGAATTAATTTCTAACTATGATGAGATGTTTCAGGAACCAAGGGGATTGCCTCCAAAGAGGGAAATCCAACATGAGATCCATTTGCAGCATGATGCTCCTTTGCCAAATATTGGCATGTACAGGATGTCGACCATTGAGACGGAGGAGATCAAAAAGTAGGTGCAAGAACTATTGAACCAAGGGATCATTAGACCAAGCACTTCTCCATGTGGCTCACCAATTGTCTTAGTGCCGAAGAAAGATGGCACATGGAGGATGTGTGTGAATTATCAAGCACTAAACAAAATCACGGTGAAAAATTGTGACCCTCTTCCTCGCATTGATGACTTACTAGATCAGTTAAAGAATGTTATCTATTTCACCAAATTGGATTTGCATAGTGGTTATCACCAGGTCTGAATTGCAGAGCAGGATGTGTGGAAAACTGCCTTCAAGACCAAATAGGGGTTGTTCGAATGGATGGTGATGCCATTTGGACTTTGCAACACTCCAACCACTTTCATGAGGGTCATGAATGATCTCTTTAGGCCTTTCATTGATGAATGTGTTCTTGTATATCTAGATGACATTCTTATCTTTAGTAAAAGTTGGAATGAACATGTATGCCATGTGAAGAAAGTGCTTGATGTATTGAAAAAAGAAAAACTCTATGTAAAATTGTCAAAGTGTGAGTTTGGGAAAATGTTGGTCATGGTCAGCTAAAAATTTATCCTTCTAAAGTTGAAGCAATTGTAAATTGGCCTAAGCATACTAGTGTAACCGAGGTTCGCAGCTTTTTGGGTGTAGTACAGTATTGGAGGAGATTTATTGCCAATTTCTCTATTATTGCAGCACCTTTACACGAATTGACAAGTGTAAAGCAAGTCTTTCAATGGGGAGGAAAGCAACAGAAGTCCTTTGAAACATTGGAAGAAAAGATCAACACCACACTGGCCTTGGCCTTACCAGATCTCCAACAGCGATTCGAGATCGAGACAGACGCTAGCAGATATGCCATGGGAGCTGTACTGATGCAACAAAAGAAGTCGATGTGTTACCATTTAGAGAAGTTCTCTCAGGCTGTGATAAACTATCCCACTTATGATAAGGAGTTATATGCCTTGGTCCAGAGTGTGAAAAAGTGGAAGCACTTCCTGATGAGCAAGGAGATGATCATCCATATGGATCATCAGCCCCTACAGTATCTTTAGTCACAAACCAAGTTGCAACAATCTTGTCATTTTAGGTGGATGGGTTTTCTTCAGCAGTTTCATCTGGTAATAAAGTATAAGAAGGGCACTAGCAACAAAGTGGCCGATTTGATATCTTGCCCTCCTATTTCTTCTTCTATTATTTTGAATAATGCTTCGTTATCTTTTGAAAGTTATGCTAAAAAATATGCTAACGATGATGACTTTAAGGAGATTTATGCAAAACTAACCCATGGTTCATAGGTGGACAACTATCACTTGTAGAGGAAACTATTGTACCACCTTGGTAAATTGTGCATATCCACAGGAGAAAGGATACATGTAATCCGGGAGGCCCACACCTCCCTTGTGTCTGGTCATTTTGGTGTTGAAAAAACTTTGTGTCATGTACAAATATTTTGTTTTTGGTTTCATATGAAGAACATTGTGACTCACTATGTAAAGGGATGTGTGATGTGTTCTGTTTCAAAACCCTCTAATAGAAAATTCGGGCTCTACACACCACTCCCTATTTCGAGTCGTCGATGGGAAAGTGTGTCGATGGATTTTGTAGGAGGTTTGCCTTTGTCTAGGAAAAGTCATGACTATTTGTATGTCGTCGTTGACTATTTTAGTAAGATGTGTATTTTAATGCCTTGTAAAAAGCATATCACTGCAAAGCAGACTACTTATATTTTCTTTTAACATGTTTGGGTCCATTTTGGGTTACCCACATCAATTGTGTCATATCGGGACTCTCGCTTTCTCAGAGAGTTTTAGACCAGCTTATGGAAGATGATGGACACCAAGTTGAAAAGAAGCACGACATTCCATCTACAGACTGATGGTCAAATAAAGGTTGTCAACTGCACCGTGGTACACTTGTTGTGAGGCTATTGTGGGAAAAATCCTAAGTTGTGGGATGAACATCTTCCATATGTGCAACATTCCTACAATTGAGCAGTGCACTCATCTAAGCATCGTTCACCATTTGAGACATGTTTTGGCTACCTGCCAAAAGACCCTTTTGATGTGGTCTTTGGAAGGGAAGATGACTCCAGTGGACGTGATGACAGGGATAAAGCGCAGCGGTTCATTCAGTAGATCCAGTTGATTCACCAAGCAATACAGGAGTAGTTGGAGAAAAGTCAAGCCTAGTACAAGGCTCAATATGACAAACATTGAGTTGACCATCAATTTCAAGCGGGCAACAAAGTGTGGTTCCATATCAGCAAGGACAGGATGAAGGGAGAATGGAAGAAGTTGCGACCAATCCGGTATGGTCCATTCACTATCTTGGAGAAGATTGGAAACAATGCCTTTCATCTCGATTTGCCGATATATTAGTGAATTTGGAGAACTTAAAGCTGTATGAGCCACCATTGATTATGGACACCAAAGAGGTGGGCACAGTTCCTACAGTTGATGACTTTGCACCAGAGTATCGCGATGAGTTACCTGTAGACATCATCCTTGACAGAAGAACCAAGACTTCACGACAGGGAGATGTGGAATACCTTCGAGTTGGTTTCAAGGGGATGCACCCTAGCAAGGCAAAATGGCTAGAAAAAGAAAGAGTGAGGGAACAATTACCTCACTTGCTAATTGACTGATAAAGCTTTTGGCAGTCCAAAAGCTCCTAAATGGGGAGGATTGATCCAGGTGGATCTCCAGACACTAGCGGCATGGAAAAGGCTCAAAATTCAAAGTGGCGGAAAGATGATGAACTTAACATCAAATCGAAGTGCTTGTCACCATGATTCCAATGGTGCGAATGACACTCCAATCTGAGTCCGAATGAAGGAGATAGAGGCAGTCAAAGTTGGGTTGACTTTTTGCTGACTAGGCAGGATTAACAAAGACACAATTTGAAATTTTACGGTGAATGGAATCCGGCCAACTTCGACCAGATTTTGGGTAAAATTGTTGCCTTGTTACACTGACTCCTTCGGCTTAAAATCATATTTTTTTACAAATGACCATGTTTTTTTAATAAAGAAAAAGATATTAAAAAAGGGTGGCAGCCCACCAACCCCGCCACCCCAATCATTCAAGGTAGTTGTTAATGGAGAGGCGGGCCATGACCCCCGGCCCCTCCCCCACACCACGGAACCCATAATTAAAATGTGGAGGAGTTGGGTGGGTCAGCCCTTGGGCCACGGATCCAACAAACAACGAACCACAAAAACGAATGAACCATCGCATTAAGCATGGGCCGGCCCTTGGGGCACGGACCCAACCACTTAAAAAGGAATGTGGGCCAAGGTCAGTAAGGTGGGTGGACCCATCCCAACCTATTTTTTTATTTTAAGAAATTCGTTGTGTAAAAAAGGGAGGAGGTGGGGTTTGACTGCCCAACCTCCTTTGTGACAAACACATCTGAAACCAACTCACCAAACAACATTATTGAGAAATCCACCACATTTTTATCATTTAAACTCAATTCACCAGTGTGCTCAGGAGGGGAGGTAGTGCACGCAGTTCGAGGCAGATTTTTGCAGGAGCGATGAATTTTCACTTTGTCAGATTTTGACAAATTTTATATGGTTTTAGCATTTCTCGACGCCACGAACGCAATGGCGTTGTCCATTTCTCCATCATAGTTCTACATTTTTCGGTCATTTTTCAGTATGGAGGTATAAAACTCCTTTTTTGTAACTGATGCTTGTGCTCTTCTTTCTCATGCCACTTAATGAATGAAGGCATCCCCATTGATCGAGTAGGGCACGGAGACATAGTCCAAGTCAGACGAACTTTGTTATCAAGTCTTGTTGTCTTCTTTGATGCTTTATGTGTTTCTCCTCTTCTCTCATGTGCACATTAAATTTCTATGTTAAGCTACAATTTATGCATGTATTTCTTTAATACATCTATAAGCAAAAGATTTTGGATCACCAATGCTTTGGCTGTCAAGAATATGGACACTACAAAAGGGATTGTCCCAAGCTTAAGAAGGACAAAAATAAGATAAGAAGATAAGAAGCTCACATGACTCAAGAAGTGAAAGAAGAAGACAAGAAGCACAAAAAGGAGGACCCTCCAGACCTCTACTATGACTAAGTCAACTTCTTTACATAAAGTATTCTTTCATAGTTTTGAGTATCATAGGAACATGTAGTAGTAGGATAGAATGCATGGTTTATGAAAGTGGCATCTTCAGGAATATAGGAGCATTATGTAGAAATAACTTAGATTAAGATATTCATGTAGGAAGGACGATGCCAGTAGATGACCTCATCAAGGCATAAAGGAATGATCATGATCTAGAAGAATCATCCTGAAAGACCACTATCATCAACAAAAAGGAGCATTTGCAAGATGAGGACTACTAGGATCGTTCGATAAAATCTTTAATAGAAGGTTCATGACTTTCAGGAAAAGTAAATGTCTCGATAGGAATTCCACTTATGGGGATTCAAGAAAAGATGATATGCAGGCAAGGAAAGAAGTAGCTAAGCTAAGGGGATTGAGGTAATATCAATCTAGGAAGCTATAAAAGTAAGCTGAGATGATCAAGCAAAGAACTAAGATGAGGTATGTATGCATCTATATTTTCAGTTTAAAACACATGTCATCATATGGGTTAATGATCTCAGGGAATGACTCTGAAATCATGGTCAAGAATAAGGAAGATCTCTTTCATTAAGAATATGCTCAAAGACATGATTCACATAGGTCAACATGAGAAATTTCGTCATAAGAAGTATGAGGTGGTTGACTAAGTAACCTATAAATAAGCATGTGGGAAAAGATATCGAGGATAAAAAGGACACCATGGATACTAGGATGCAGATTTGACTGATTTGTTGAAAGCATCTCCTAGAAGAAGGCACCAGAATTCTGACTAAAATCAAAGGACCTTTGACACTTAGAAAGGCCTTGCATATATGAAAATACAGGTTGCTTATTCGAGTCAACAAGATGTCATGATGGAAATCCATCCAGCAAATTATTATTTAAAGTTTGAAGTAACATCAGGATGAAGTAATGAAGGGCTACTAGAATGAAGTATTGAAAAGCACAACAAAGCATTCACATGGTGAATATTCTGGAAATGAAACAAGATGACAAAGGAGTAGCCAGATGACAAAATATCCAGACATGTATCAAGAAAGCCACTTTCCACAAAGGAAGAAATGACATGACAAACTAAGAAGGAAAGTGATTGATGGTCAATGCCCCACAAAGAAGAAGCTCAACAAAAACTTCATGACATCAAGGAAAGAAGGAGATCCAACAGTTAAAGGACCCACGAAGAAGAAGTTGTTGATGTATGAAAAAGTCCCTAGCTAAGAGGGAGTTCTAATAAATTCCTACTTAGAAGGAGCTTGGGAAAGTTCCTAGTCAGAGGGAGCTTGGGCATATCTTCCCCATTTGAGAGAGAGAGATAGACACAACATTCTTGTCTTCTATTTGGAAGAAAGAATGGAGGATTTGGTAATCATCTGGCATCTGATGCTCTTTGAGGATGTGTAGGGCATCCAAGATAAGAGTAGGCAAGAGGACCGATATTCTTTGAGGGTTGGGAACCTAAGATAAGAATAGTCCTAAAAGGTCATACTTAGTGAACACCTGGGTGGGTATGTACCTTGAGAGACAATGATGAAGGTGTCTATAATCATTGGTCTCGCCAACATTTTGATTTTATCTAATAAGAGATATAGTTGTTAGTCAAGACCTTGTTATGGAAACAATGTTTGTTACTATGATGCTAGTACAAATGGATTGCCAACCAATTTCTCTTATGTGAATTCTTCAAGATTAAAAATATCCAAAAACCTTGTAATGACTTATGAATACCTCCCTAGTTAAGAGGGAGTGTTGAAGAAAGTGTAGTTAGGTTCGATCTTCATAAATATAATTTTGATCTTTGTATTTATAAAATAAAAGAAATATTATTTTTGTTATTTATTTCAATGAGTTTCTTGCTTATTAGATAGTTCTAGCACGTGTCTAAGTGCTATAGGAAAGTCAAAGAGTCAAAAAGAAATGTTGAAGACCCTTAAGGGCATGTTACACCATGTGTATATATATATTAGAGTCAAATATATTCCTCCAAGCAAAGTCACAAATCTCCTCCATGCAACAACATCATTAAAAGAAGCAATTCAAAGTTTAAAAGTCAAGTTGGCCTCAAGTTGACCTAAAGGAGGGACGGGCCTCTATATATAGAGGTTGTCCACTCCTCCAACGACAAATGAAATCATCTTTAAAATCTGTGAGATAAGAAGACGAGTTAAGGGTGGAAAAGAAGCTCCGAAATGAGCCTCTAGTGCAGCGAAGAAAGAAGGAAATACACTGAGACTTAGAGGACTATCCTAAGGCCTACTACAAAAACACATGTGAAGATATAGAGGACCTCTCTGCTATCATAGCATCCCTCTACTATAGTCATCCATATCTCATTGTTTAGGCTATCTAACTAGGCCTATAAGGCCTCTCACTCAAGCGAAGAAGGATCTAACTAAAGCGAAGAAGGAAGAGGACAATCACATAAGGAATCCTCTCACACATGCGAAGAAATAGGGTTGCACAACTGTCATATCAATTCTACAACTGTATCTCAGGAAAGAGCTCGGTTGGGCAAGAGATAAGGTCCTCCTCATATGTGAAAGAGTCCACTAAGGACCAAGGAGAAGTATCTCTTCTAGAGCTATCATAACAAGGACTATCATTAGTTGCCAGAAGAAGAACGAAGTGCCGGAAGAAGGAGAACAAAAGGGCTTGACTTGTGCTTGGAGGATATTCTTGTCAAGGTTCTAGGGTTTGGCATTATTTAATATAAGCTTCAATAAGAGAAATTTGAGAAAGGGTTTTCCTCTCTAAGAGAGAGAAGTTTTTCCTTGACAGAGAGCCAACATCTTTCGTTCTTGTATTTTGTATTTTGGTATCAGTTTGATGAAGGAAAAGAACATACACTAACAACAACAACAAGATCAAGCTATCAAGAAAAAGTAAAAGTGCTTCACTAATTGTTATCATTCATAGAAGAATCCTATCATAACTACTTTCCCCTATATTATTCAACAATAATCTCCCATGACAATCCCTACAAGTGACTAAGGCCTTCGAGTCACTCCCACAAAAAAGCATGCCAACGACTATGGAATTTTTCAACTAGTTCTGTGCCAGCGACCCCAACTTTTGTGCCACATTTTCAGGGCCAAGACACAAGCCACTACCTAGAACTTCATGAAAACTTCAGGAATGATAAATAACATGGAAACAAAAGTACTAATGCAAACATTGATACAAGTACTTGATTTGATCCATACTAGCCATGACAAGAATTTCATCAAACATGTCACAAATATGTAATCTACAAGTCATAACAATAGATTTGAGCATAAGGGTATCATAATTATCTAATAATCACAAATAAGAATTGACTCCTTATCACAATAACTGTATTATCATCTATTAGGTCATATATTCATTGTACTTTCGTTTGCTAATCAAAACATGATGAGAGCCATACATCATCACTATCATAAAACATGCTCATAATCAACATATAAACAACAAAAATAACCAAGATATAACAGTCATAAAATCCACATATGAACCAATACATTTACCTATGAATTACCAAGGAGAAGAAGCTCTTATTAATGAATAAAAAGGCTAACCGGGTTCAAGACTTCCACGAACCACCCGACCATAGATTGGCTAAACCAAATATGTATTTCAGCCAATCACCCCCTGCCATATTCCAAGCATGAATGTGGGATCTCGTGAAACAAATCAATCAAAACCAAAATAGGGCTTCTAGAGGCCAAACCACCTCAAACCTCAAACAAGGATTTCACCTCACGATTGGACATCAGTAACCATCACTAGATCGGTCTCTACCCAAGTTGTCCAAGGCTCCAGAGTGTTTTTTCCAACCAGGTGTTATGAAACCAGCTCAAGAAAAGATAGATCAACGCCTTAGAATTCAGCCTCTTCGAGGGGGCAACCTCCTTTACATTACATAAATGAACAATTCCTGGATGATACAAATGAAAAGACCTCCTTTCTATATATAGGAGTCTAAGGGCTCATAACATAATCTGAGCCGACATAACAATAATAATATAAGGCCACAATAATAACAATAGTGGGCTTCTATGGGGCACAATAGTAACAATATGGGCACTACATGGGTACATCAATATAATAAGGGGTTTGTACTAATAACAATAAGGGGTTACACTAGTAGTATAGGGGCCTAACACCTACTAACTCTCACAGGAAGTAGAGGGAAAATTAAAGAGCATGCAATGAACATAGAGGACAATCAGCCTCGCAGCAGAAGGGACGACAACATAGAAGCTCATGGATGAAGTTCGACAGGCCATAGAGAAATGCAGAACAACACTTCATTCATTGAAGTCTGCATTCAGAGGCTTGAAGGAAAAGATCGAGGACATACCAGCTGAGTGACTCGAGGATGAGTCACATCTTTGTGTTGGGGGCTTGTTGGGTAGGGGTACCCCAGGTCTAATTTTTGTCCAAGTCATGTAAAGACTCTACATTTTGAGGAGCGGAATGCAATTAGTGCATGGGTATAAGAGTCAAAGGGGATTTAGTGCATGTCAAAGCCCCTTATTTTGTAAACGGATGGGATTATCTAGAGTATTTTGAGCTCCACCCATGGTTTTCAAACCGTGGTATTGTAAGGGTAAGAGAATATATAAAGGATGTTTTAGCAAGTCTAAGGAAATCGAGGAAGCTAGTTGAATGCAATGTTTTGAGTTTGTAATTAGAAGATCTTTATGTATTCGGGCGAAGGGGAAGGCTCTTGCAATTGTGTGCGCAAATACCTTGGTAAGTCTGAAACTGTGTGCGCAAGGTCAGGAAGATTGTATCTATGAAGACTTGAACTAATAAAGAAGAATTTGGGACAGATATGTGTATTTTCTTATGTTCGTTTAGTTTCTATGTTTTAGCCTATTTATGGTTCGTTTTGTACATTTCTTCTGCAATTGCATCGCGGAGGTTCAATTACTATTTTATATGATGAATAATACATGTTAGACTAGTTATGTGCAACTCTCAAGTCCGTTAAGTAGGAAAACACTTTACGACTGTAACAATAAGGTTAATGGTTCGTGAAGGTCGAATTAAGCCATAAACTAATAGAAACCTTATAGCCACACTGCATAGTCCCTCTTGATGCAAAAACCTGGTTCTAGCATCCCCCAATATTGCCTCAGGTGAGACTGCGGTTTGCGCAAGTAGGTCGTTGTCGAAAGGGTTGGTGGTATAGGGTTTTGTTGGTTAGCCTAGCTAACTTTGAACCTGGGTCTAAGTCCCTCAAGGCAACAATTGGAACAAAGCAGTAAAAAATTATGGTAGTAAGAAAGATCGTGAGGATACTTAAAAACCCAAAGACGGTGAACCATTACCTAGATCCACCAAAGCAGAACCACCTCAAGGATGAGAGAATATTGATGACCATGACACAATCAAAAGGATAACACCTTTTTTACAAATGGAAAACACCTTTTTTTACATTCAACTCAAGCATGTAAGTGACCTTACTTTTTAGTTCAAATATGTATATCTCTTTTCTTTGATAGGAATTACTTACATATAAATTCCTGCTTAACTAACTTATTTGTAATGAAAAAAACATCTTATAATCATAAAACTTATTCTTGAGTTGAACCTAATCATTTATACATGAAAAGTGCATGTTAATCATATGCCACCATTAATAAATTAATAATCATCTACCTATTAAGCATGGATTCACACAAACCTATCATTATGTTGCCCATATCGAAACATACAATTATGTCTTATTCGGTAGATAATGCCAATCCAACACACTTCCAGATTATTAGTAATCACCATAATACTATTAATAAAAATCCCTTTTCTGTGATCTATGACCTTATCTTTCATATTTCTATATAAAAGTTTTATTTTATTTTTATTTTTAAAGAGAGGGGTATTGAAATTATATTAACAAAGATGGGATCCGACCCAAATCATTACAATTATTCCAAGAAAAAGAGCTACCATAATTTCTTGAAGGTTTGGGATAGAACACAAAGGATCATCCCAAAACCTTACTTGAGAACCCCACAAAACAAAAAAAATGTTCCCATTCCAACTAAAAACTTTCCAAAAAACCCCTAAAATCCAAATGTATTTGCACCTCATTCTCAAATTAGTTTCTTTAACTTGGCTTGGCTTCTCGATGTCCTTGGAGAGGTACTTTTTTTTTCTTTTTACCAACTTGAATCCAACCTAAGTTTTCTAGAAAGTATGCCTTATCATCATTCTTTATATAATTTCTACTATCATCTTCATTCGTTGGAACCAGTGAAGGATCATTTGCTTCCTTTTGATCCACCCGAGGAGGGGTTGTTTTGAACTTTCTTCTTAGAGGGACATCCTCAAAAGTAATGGACATAGATATATTTTTTCCCTTCTCCATATTTTGATGCTTGAAATCAAAAGCCCTTTCCCCGAGAAGTGCTTGGGGAAGCATTTGCTTTACTATCTTTAATTGTAGTGTCAATAACCTCCACATTAATAATATTTTCTTTTTTTGCAGCTGGAAATTTTGAATCTATTTTCGACTTGTCTTCTTTTTAAGGAACTGAAGGAGGAGCCTCTTTAGAGAAAATATAATGATCAAAATTGGTTCCCTCCCACCAATGAGTATTTCGTCTAGATTCATTTACTTTTTTCTACCCATCTTTAGGACAAGATTTGAGGGAATGCCTAGTCTAATAGCAGACTCTCTAACAAAAAGAAATGTTTTCATAGTCCTTTTTTTGCAACCATGAATATCCAGGACCCGTTAACTTGATTTCAACAAGAAATCCTAATTTATTGAAATCCATTTCCACACATATGCAAGCATATGCAGGCTTCAGGTCGTATTTTGTGTCTTCACTTTGACAACAAAATTTCCCTAAGGAATTAACAATTATAGTCAAAGTAGCAAGACTCCACATATGCAAAGGAATGCTAGGGAGCCTCACCCAAACTAGAGCAGTCATAATTGATGTTGAAAGAGGGTTGAAGGAGGAAAAAATATACCACATAGAGAGCCTTGTGCTTCCCTTGAACCATGGTCTAGAGCCAAAAAATAGGGCTCTATCTTCAACTATGTCAAATACTGCAATAAAAAAAACCTCTTTCACTACAAGGAAAATACCTTCTAATGAAGGTTTTTGCGGAAGCCCCTATAAAAATAGCCCAAAAATCCATTTGTAGCAGATGTCACTAGCGGAGGTGGGTAGGAAAATGTTTGACCAGATGTTTCTTGGACAGTGCGTCTAAAATCTATAAACGCATTGATGCTTTACTATCCATATAAGCACCGATGATGCATATAACATGGTGCACCATGGAAAATTTATAGCACCAATGTTCTTAATATAGTCAAACATCCCAATGCATACCACTAAGGAGCACTGCTATAGTTTTAAATTTAAAAAAAAATGTGGTGCTATTTTCCAATGACACTTCAGTGCTGTAAACTTATCAAAATGCCTCAAGGCATCTTCTAAAGCACATCGCTAAGCAGTTTTTAATTTCTAAAAAAAGAGCAATGCTATAGTAAAAACACAAAACTAGTGCAGTACCTGTATAGAAGCGCCCTAGGGCACCCCGAGAAAAGCACCACAATATTTTTTAATTAAAAAATGTGGTTCTTTTGGATATATCCCACACCAGTGCTGTTAGAGAAATGTATTGGACGAAGGTTAAATAAAAAAAACCCTCTCGATCGTAATTTTCATTTTTACCATCTACAGTGTAGGAGATATTTGAAGCACTACTACCACTCTTATCACATGCAAGGGCCTGAAATCAGTGCTTCTCTTGCTCACCATCCTTCCGTACTGTACTCACTGGTCAAGTTTCCATTTTTTTCAAACCATGCTAAAATTTGTTTTTCTCCATTAGGTGTCCACAATGCCTCCCTGATGACCAAATGTCCAGCTAATGGCTATGCTTCTTTCTAATTTAAATTTTTAGTGGATTAGAATCACAAATTAGGTTAAATTTGCCACTATTTTTGGAAAAACAAAATCTCATTGTGTAGTGTTCTCAATATGTTTGACTCGCACTAATAACGGTGCACCCTGTAAATTTATAGGGTGCATCGCATTTTGGTGTGTGAACATAACACACTGTCGTTTTTGCAGTGTGTTTTGTAAATGAAAATGCACCAGGAAAGATGTGATAGATTTTACATTAGTGTGCCACACCCGATGTGTTTATATTTACAAAACACATCGTAAAAATAATATTTAAAAATATAGCTATAGCTTGGTGCGTTCGATAACCTAAACGTTCCACACTGGTGCAAAAAGGTTATACATGCACATTGGGGCACAAGTGTGTTGCACCACTATCAAAAGTTAAATTTGTGAACCAACAATAGTGTGTCATACTTATGTGTATACTAATATCGGTGCAATTATAGTTTGAAGTGCACCAGTGCCAGTTCATGACTATGTTTTGAGTGCACCATTAATTTTTTGTTTGTTTGTTTCTCAAGTGATCTGTGTTTATCCAATCTTGTCCTGTGGCTTGAGAAACTGCAACCCAAGGGCATCTAAGCCATCAAAACCACCCGATGATCGCACCCAACTCGGGCCACACCAGCCCTAATTTGACTGGATTTAAGCGCGTCTACTCCCCCTAGCACAAGCACAACAACCTCTATGAGGTTTGATCTTAGGTCGCCTTGCTAACATGGCCGATCCTCAACTAATTGTTCTAGTGGGACTTTTTTTTTAATTGAATGTTATGTTGCCATATTTATAAATACATGTTTCATTTAATTAAAAAAAATGTATTTTATGTATGAGGTTGATGTATTTTATATGTCAATCATGTAGAAAAGACGTTAGAAGATAGAGCAGTAGCAGGAGTAGGAGCAATAGGCAAACCCATACAATATGGTTCGAACATGACAGGCTAGGGAGAGGGAGAGGGATTTGTACCCTCGCCCTATTATTGCAATAACCCGAGCACTCTTTAGGAATATAGGCCTCCTCAAGTACTATGAGGAGGATACATCCTTGAAGCCACACTCTATATTATTGTTGCATCTAATCTACCTATGGAGTGCCGAGGAGAAATATTTCCATGTTAGTCCTAGGGTGTGGTATATGCCCACTGAGGAGGACATATAGTTTACCACTGACCTATACAGGAGAGGGGATGATTTTCCCCAGTTCTCCGATGTCCCCCATGGGGTTTCAGCTAAGAGTAAACTTTCCTACACTTAGAGATATGTTAGGCCTCATGTGGTTCCTCCATTAGATTTTCAGGTTCGTGGTGGGTAACTACAAATTTCTTCTTTTGCTGCAGAGGAAGTTAGGTGCCTCTCGTTATTAGTAACCACCACTGCACACTCTAGTAGTTGCCCTTTTTTGTATTATGTTGATTCTTTGATTCAGGTGCCACATTGCATCAAATGGTATTTATTTTTTTGTGGCAGTTTTGCATGACTTTAGATAGATGTCATGAGTTGAGACATGGGAGGGAGACCTGCCCTTTTGATTCCGATCCTTTTTGTTTATTTTTTGAGAGGTTTCCAAAGATGAATCCTACATTTTACAGTCACCCTCATAGGATGATCACTAAGGTCCAAATGAGCATGTGGGGGTAGATGATGCCCAAGAGGGGTCTTCCGGAGTATCCAACCATGATTTCTCCTGAGGCACTGGCACTACTGGCCAGTGAGGATGACCATGCGTTTGTCACGTTGGCGTTTCCATACATGGGGACTGATTAGAGAGGGTGTCCCAACATGTTCCTCATAGCGGCCAAGCCTCCAGATGATAGAGGTAATATTAGTGTTTTCTTTAAATTAATCTAGTTTCATTTTCTTATTTTAATGAATTAGAAGAAAATATATTCTAGCATGTTATTTAATTTATTTTATTAAATTGTTTAATGAAATTATCTAATTATTTTTGTATAATATATATTTTGTAGACATCGTCTCATTTAATGGGGACATGCATTCTCCCTCATTGCCAAATTGAGGAGATGAGGAGATGGATGAGGCACATCCTTAGGGGGGCGTGGGAATTCGAGGCTATAGGGCTCGTCTATGGTTTCAGATGAACTACTGCGACAAATTGGATAGATTTTTGGTTTGAGAGGGAGTCTGCACTGCGAGGCCTCGAGATATCAGTGTGGATCTGATTTTCGTGGATCTCTATAGGGAAAATATGCACAAGATGATGTCTCTTATTCAACATATCATCAGAGCTAGTAGGGCACTCACAACAATGAGGGATGCAGGCCAACATAATGTAGCAGTAGATACATCAAGTTAGGGTGGTGATGATGATGATCAGGGTGATGATCATGATCATGATGTTGAGAGTGGTGATCATGATGCTTCTGGTAGTACCACCTCATCGGATCATGGCCGCTAGGGTGTCTATGATCTTTCTGGTAGTACACCTCCTCGTTAGTTTCTTGATGATAAGATGCTAGAGCTAAAGGATGTGCCTTATGTTTCTCTTGACAGAGAAGACTAACCACCTCCTCCTCCACTTCAGCTAAGTTTTATAGACGTTGATCATGTAGTAGTTGACTATCCATTGTCTTCCACTGCAAACCAAATTGACACTATGTATTTTTTATTGGATATTTGATTGCTCTTATTTGACTTGTTTATATATATATATATATGGTGCATTTTTTTTCATGTTTATGTACTTAATTTATATGTTGGTTTTGATGTGTATATTGTTAGGCCATGTTAAATATGCTCATTTAATTTTCCTGCAAATATATGTGTATGTGATAACAATTATTTGGCATGAAATTTATATTAATTTGAGAATGTGTGTGGTGATGATGTTAGATTACAATGTTTGTGTTTTCTTAGATGTGATTATGGTGACGATGCTTTGTTAGGTTATTAGATTTGTGTGATAGCTAATGATGTTTATATGTGTTAGAGGTGTATATAATTAGATGATGATAGTGAATTCAAATGTGTATCTTAGATTATATTTATGATTGTTAGATGGTTATCATCATGATGTTTATTTTTATGAAATGCTATTTATTATAAATTATGTATTGGTGAACTTATATCAAACTTTTATATATGAAATTGCATGCAAAATGACTTACTTAAAAAAAAAATGCAAAGATATTTTTATAAATTACAAAGTTTAGTCTGGTTGAAACTATGATTATAAAATTACAATAAATATTTTTTATTGCTTAGCTAGTTCATTGATATTCAATCTAACTTAATTAGTAAAATATTTCAATACTGATAAGGAAAAAATAATTAAAGGTAAAATAATTTAGTTAGTTCTTAATAAGATGAAAATGTATAACTCATTCAATTTTTCATATAAAATATTATTAATAATAAAATATTCAAAAATACAATTTAACTAATTCAATATTGGTTTATGCCCACGGGGCTTTGGATTGACGGTGAATGGGTGCGTTGTTAAGGCACTCCTTGCGATAGGTCACCGGTTCAAATCCCCCATGGGTACTTAGGTTAGTCTTAACGTAGAAATTCAATATTGGTTTATAAAAGCCAATATATTGTTAAATGTAAAAACGTAAATCACATTTTTTTATAACCTACAACCTAGATCCATCTGAACTCTGGATCTACCAAGCACGAGAGGGATCAAATCTCTTTAGATGCAAACATCTTTTAGAGTGAAAAGATATTTGATCCCTCTAAGCATTTGGTAGATCCGGAGTTAAGATGGATCTAGGATTGTATAATATATATGTAGTTGACATTGAAATATCTTATTTATAATTCACGTTCTCTACATTAAAATGTTAAAATATGCACCTTCATAATTTTTTCCTGTATGTATACATTTAATTATTTTAGTTATTAATATTTTCTAAAATATTACATATCAAATCCATATTAAACATTAAAAAATTTACAATTATCCCTCATAAATTGAATTAAAAAACAACTATTAATGGAATAAGGATTCTCTCAATATTTCACTAAAGTGAAAATATAAGAAAAAAATTCAATTTAAATTATATACTTTTCTCTATATAAATATCTATAAAATTATGTTATTTAATATGGACATTGAAATATTTTATTTATGGTTGTCACTAAAATATATTTTGTTATAGATATACTTTTTATTTAATTATCACATGTAAATGGAACAATGAATTACACACTGTAAAATCAATAATACTATTTCTTATCATGTGAACAAATTACATTTCTTCCTTGTAGTAAAAAGTGAATTATATTCTTTTACTCATGACATTTTTCCTCATAATAGAATCTAAATAATTTTTTTACTTTTGGTTACTTTATATCTCTATATAAAATTATATAAAATTAAGGTGTAAATTGAAGTATTGTAATAATGATCGACATTAATTTCTTTTGTTATTACTATTTTTAATTTGTTAATTTAAATTATTATTTTACTCTTTTTAAATGTAACATTACGTGACAACATCTCTCCCATACTAAGTTGTAGAGCGCCTCTCGGTGCAACTAGTTTAGATTTAATATAACTTAAGAAAATCTATTTTTATAAAATTTAATTTATTACTAAGGTTATTAGACTTTCAAGCAATTTAAATTTAATATTTATAGCAATTCTTATCAATTTAAATTAGAAATTTCTCTCCCTAATAATGAAGATAAAGAAATGTAACATAAGGCTTCATGTGAAGTTACTTGTAGTTGGGGATTTGATCTATAGGAAGTTCTCCCTTAAATAGGCAAGTGAATTTTTTCTAGTAATAAAGATATAACATTTTGATGTTATTTTGGTTCTTTATTTGCTATTGTATTGGTTTAAATTTAACTCTTTTTAATAATAAGTGTGAGTTAAATAATACAAAAATGAAAAGATATTAGATTTAAACTTTTAACAAATAACATATTTGATTATTTCTTAATGAACAATTCAAAAAACATTAATTTTTCCACATACTTATCATGAGATAGTCACTAAAATTCATGTCTTTCACATTTCACCTAGCTAATATTACATCATGTTCACAATGGTAAAAACATGCATACTTTAAATAATTTAGTTGTAAATACATAAAAAATAGATCTTTATTTCTCATAATCTAAATAGGAAGCGAAAATGCATCACCAAGTCTATTTGAAAGTCAAACAAATGCCTCTTAATCACCATCACAAATTCGGTGCACTTGATATGTTCCTCTCGCACCGGTGCGTTGTATTTATCAAATGCACCAAACAATTAATATTTAAACATATAGTTATAGCTCGGTGCATTCGATAACATGAACGTTCCGTATTGGTGCTAAGATGTTATATGTGTGCATCAGTGCATAAGTGTGACGCACCGCTACAAAAATTTAAATTTGTGAACTAACATTGGTGCGTCATAGGTATTTGTGCATCGATTCTAGTGCGGTTATGTTTTAAAATGCACTGGATCCTGTGCATGGCTGTGTTTTGGGTGCACCGATGTTTTTTTTTTTTTAAATTGAAAGTTATGTTTCTATATTAATAAATACGTCTTTCATTTAATAAAAAAAAGGTTGTGAATCTTACCAATTATATTATAAAATGCCAACAAGACGAATAAAAAAATATAATTAGTGAAATAATGACAACAAAAACATACAACAATAGTATAAATGATGAAATAACACAAGTACATATCACTCTACATTGTTATCACCTTGATTATCTTCCTTGATTGGCATGATAACGCTGTTGTTATCAAAAATATGTTTTGACCTATGCTCGTGTCTTAATACAAACCACCAATCCCTATCCAACACATTTGGGTAAAAAAACACTTGATTGCAATGTTTTAGGAAAACATAAGGCTCCCTAGCTTCACGCAACATCTTTCTAAAGTTGATAGATATCATCCCACTATCGTGATCTTCCTTTACATTATTCCGATCAAAGGTGTCCTTCCACTTGCACCTAAAAATAACACATTGGAACAAAGAGAAGCCCACTTGAATGATCTCTTGTATGTTTCCAATGTAACCCAATGTCCCCTGCATTAGGTTTTGATCGTGGTGGCTAGCACAACTAGATTGGTCAAACTAGACTTCCACTCCACATTCTTGTGTCGGTCATCCATCATCAACATCCTTCGTGTGAAAATAATGTCCATATGCCCACATAGATGGGAACAACTGCACCTATAAAAAAGTGAAAAAATCACAGTGTCATGTGTCTTATAACCTGAACATAATTAAAAATAATATATATATGTTACAATTAAAGGTGCAGTATTAAGTTAAAACTGTACAAAAAGAGAATATAATTACCGAGTTTCTGGACCAAATCCTTATGTTTAGCGCATCCTCTTCAGCATGCGAGTAACAACCAAATGCACCATATTTCTCTCTAGCTTGATCATCAACCCAAATATTAGGTTATGTCATAGGCATAGATTCTTTTAAATGATCAGGATAAGGCACACTTCTACCGTTCAACTATTTCAATTCTTTCTTGTCACTGTCCCATTTCCTCCTCTGAATCTCTTCATATAATACGACCGACAGTTGTGTCGCTTCCATATTGTAAAGAATAAATTTGTTGATGGTTTCAACTTTTGAAGTCGCTAATGAAATCAAACTAACATCGATATATATATGAGATCAAAATATGCATTAATATGAAGTTCAGTGTGAATAGTGACTGTATTAATTTGACAAATGATAAGCCCGCACTTACTCTTTATCATGTGCCTTTTTTCAATCATTTCAAGAAGCTCCCCTTCTCTTTTGTCTTCATCCCTTTCGTCATCCCAAATCGTGACACCTAGTGTGTTGTTGATCTGTTGATGTACTCATTGATATAATAGAAAGACTTATATGATATATACCCCTTTGCCATAAACCCCTTGAGTTTTTCTCTTTGTTGAACAAAACCTCCGATGGACCTGGCCTAGACCCCCCCAACCTTAACAAACCTGTTGATTATGAAGGCGAGGCCGGCGGGCCGACCCCCACCGGGCGGCCTCATATCCAATTAAATGCACCGAACCAAAACAATCATGTGCCCTCATTAATACGCCCAAACAAGTCAACGCGAAGACTGCGGGGAGTTATGGGGGTGGTCCATCCAATGTGGACCCGACGCCCTTAAATTAATTTTGGTTAAAAACATTAAACAATAATGTGTAAAAAAAAGGAGGGGCAAGATTTGATTCCTTGACCCCTCGTTAACAACTTCACCATTTTACCACTGCACCAAACTAACTCCTTGTTAAATCCGCCTAGGATTTTATATAAACAGTCATTTTCACTAGTGCATGGGGGAGATGGAGGAACCAGGAGTGGGCGCGGATTTCGAGACAGAGGAGGCAGAATATTATTTGATGCCCAAAATTCTCCGAGGAGGTAAAAATTATTTTTGTCGAAACATAGTCAAGTTTACAGTCGTTTTTCATGGTTTTCCACAGGGATCACAATGGCGAGGTCGGATTTGCCTTAGTTGCAAATTTCTAGTCCACCCATGGAGTAGAATCTTTGAGGAATCTAGGGGGAATCTAAAAGATTCCTTGAGCCACAGATTCTCAATTTCTCAGAATTCAGAAATTTGACAGTCAATTTTGCACTATTCGACGCCATAAATCTGATGGTGTGTTCAGATGTTTCATTTGCTCATTATGTTATTCAACTACTTTTCTAAGTGGAATGTAGGTGTCAACATTCATGTGCGAGTAGTCATTTCCATGCAATTGATGCCGTGAGATCGATGGTCTGAACAGCTTCAACAGTTTGACATCCGCTTCTTCAGATCGCCCCTGGTTGTGAGGTATATGCAGTGTGTTCATGTACTTCTTTTGCTATGCATTGCGCTGCACAGATCCCTGTTTGACGTTTGATGTGGGATCTTGTTTTCTTACTCGATTTCATGATGCCTGCTTGATGCGATGTAGAATAATATGTGTGATGTACTTGTTGTCATGATTCGTCATGTTGTGTTTTGAGGTCCCTTGTTATATGTTGATGGGATACTCATGTGTCGCTATGCATGTTGTGTTTTGAGATCCCTTTTATGCCACGTTGGTGGGATGATCATCATGCATGAGTTTTGTGTCATACGGATAGGAGCCTTTTGACTAAGAGTTCCTGTAGTGGAAAATCTCTTGGCACCACTCCTGCGTGAGGTCATTTTCCTTGTATGGTAGCGACATCATCTCTATGTACATCATCACTATTGACAACACTTAATGCAGCGACCTACACCATCTTGACATCGGTGCCCGAAGACGTAGTCCCTCCTGGATGAACTCCATCATCAACGACTTATGTTTTCATGTGTTGATGAATGTCATGTTCCTCTTCTTTACAACATGCAGATGTATTCATTTATTTTCTTTAAAAAATGCAATCTAACACATCATGAAAGTAAAAGGTCTTGGAAGGGTCCTTTGTCACACCCGGACTTGGATCATCACTACTATAGGTCAGACATAATAGTTGGTGTTTTGGAGGGAATATGGGTTGACACCACCCATGGATATGCTGAGTCGTAGACTTCATACTTCATCCTTGAATTTTTTAGGCCATGTATATTCTATATGCTTCATGACCACTGAATCTATTGGGATTTGCATAACTCTTGACTCACTTTTGTGTAAAGATGCATGTCATCCTTACAACATCTCTAATTATTTGCAACAAAAGAGTCTTTGAATACTTGGGATTATAGGCATGTGTCTTAGTATCTTATGAGGAGGACCATGTGATTTACCCCCTTTTTTTGAATTACGATACCTTTCATGCCCACATTTAATACACATATCTTTGTCTACATATTCTCCTCTATACAGAATACAATCATTTAGACATATATGATATGATATGTACTCAACACCCAACATTTTCAACAATTTCTTTTCCTCTTCGCAACTACCCAACAAGACATTATCACTTAGAAGAACCTTATCTTTGAATATCCTATAGCTGGTGGGGAGTATAATTGTACAATGTCAATATTTAACATTCATAAAATCAGCCATTTTAAATTTTGATTGTGTGACAAAATATAAGGAACTTGATCGATCATGCAGGTCAATTACCTCAATATTTTTGAGAAACATACATTCAACATGTCAAAATTTTCTTTCATGTTGTACAACAACATAATTGTCCCTAACTGAGTAGAATTTGACTTGCCGCCATGTCTAAAGAGAGGGGTGGCGGAAGTAGATTTCAGGATTTCTAATAAGGTATCAGTGATATGATCATCATCCCCTAGCTCATCATTCTAGAATGCATCTAACAACTTTGCCTCCATGGAAGTTGAATCCTATAAGTAATCATCCATACCAACCTTTATTTGATTGCCTCCATTGCCAAATTGTGATGAAGAACTACTATTGTTGTAGTCATTCCTAATTGGTGAATCTGGACGTAGTGGGAATTGAATAGGTGATTGATTCAACCATTCTTTGTATGCTTCCTCTCTAAGTATTTCTCTTAATGCAAACTTCTCTCAAGTTGACATTGTAGTGGGGTGCTCCGGAAGATGGTAGATGGGCCTCTCATCAACAATATAATCCTAATTTCAAAAAATATTGAACGGCATAGTATAATATCAATGATATTAGTAAGCACGTCAATGCAATTGGTCAATTGAAATTACATTATACCAAAGAATTATTACCATTGTTGATCTAGGATTGCGGCTAGAAGATGCCATTTTCCAATTGGCAGGGTGAAGTGGCTATCCATCTTCATCTACCAACTGCTTGCGATATGCTACTCTTGATAAGAGCTTCTGACATTTTTGAAATGAAGGAATATTTTCTACATCTGAACTCGATTCTAAATTAGGTTCCTGCAAATTTGGATACATTTTTATTTAAATTGACATGGATTAAAAATAAATAAATTCAATTAGATAATCAAAATATAAATAAAATCTTAACTTATTGGAAATGGAAAGGGAGAACTTCATGAAGGACTTTGATCAGTAATATGGAATGGGTTGGAATTTGAAGAATTAACCATTTGATATTATTGAAATTTTGTCCCTGCATTTGAGAAAAAATAGAAATAATTTTTTGTGTGCATATCTAAAATTGATCTTGACTACCATATAATCAAATCTCAATTTCAATATAGTTTTCAAACCACATTTCAAGAATAAGGCGACTTTAAGCGGAAAATGTATACTATGAACTACTGTAATTTATGTGGATGCATCCTATAGGATAATTTAAGATTAATATGCCATTTTATGTGAAATTAAAATTTCAGACATCTTTTAAACCCAATCGGTGTGTTTATCAAAACAAAGTACACCGATGCGTTTTAAAAATTAATAGCAATAGGGCGTTCAGATAATACTCGCATCAGTTTCCGAAATTCCAAAAAAATATGTTATCATATCAGTGCTCTTCTAAAAAATGCACTGATGCATTTAAAAGCAAAAAAAAAAACAACGTTAGGCACATGTTTCCTGATTTAAAAAAATAAAAACAAATTCAACCAATTCAATGATCTTATAATAATTAGAGCACCGATGCTTTTAAATAGAAACCACACAATTGCATTAAAAAAATAACAACACCATATCAAGATTTCAAAAAAAAAAAGTTTCATTTCAATGCATTGAAAAAATTTGGCGCCCCGACAATGTTGGTGCAATTTTTTATAAACACATTGGTATGATTGACTATCAAACACATTGATGTGTAGGGAAATTGAAAAAAAAAACACGATTTTTCTTTTTTTCTTTTTTAAATTAAAAAAAACAAACGACAATTGATTTTTTGAAATCTAATTTCATAAAACATTTTAAATAGTAACAAGTTATTCGCCATTTCATTATTTTACCCAAAATTTCAAGTGAGTGACTTGCAAGAGAGACATACCAGGAGCATTGTGCAAGAGCAAAATACTTTAGAGCAACAAAACTATTCAGAAGATTAGAAGCTGAAAGGTATGGTGATTCACTCAAATACTTTCATAGTAATTTTTTTAAATTTTATCGTTTATTTTACTAATAAAAAAAATTACAATTTCTATTAGGGTTTAATTAAAAGAGAGATCATTCATAAGAGAGACATATTGGGAGCACTGTGGAGCTACAAAATATTTTGGATCCACCGAAAGATCAAAAGTTGAAAGTTTGGTGATTCAGTCAAAACCCTGGATAGCAAAAATATTGCATTTTACTGTTAAAATATTTTACAATTTCTATTAGATTTATTCACAATTCAAAAAAAAAAAATTAAAAACTGTGTATAATAAAAAAATTACTACTGTAAATTTTTTTACGATATGCTTTCCTATTTCAATTTAATTAAAATTAATACAAAAAACAAAAACAATCAATACTTGCCTTAAACCATTGCTTCTTCCTGCAAAATTTCACCTTAGGGCCTAACTTCCTCTACCACTTCATAATTAGGGTTTTTCAATTTAGGCATTTTAGATTTAATAGGTTTGTGTACTTACTATATATAGGGCGCTTGGCATGTAAAGTAGGGGAATTAATTATTGAATTAGATCCAAACATTAACGACCCTCATTTTTTTTCTAAAACAAATATATGTTTTGCAGTGCACCCTTTGTAATATAACGCATCAGTTCTCTTTGTGTAATATAATGCACCAGTGTATTATAACACTTTCGATTCTATCTCCCGAATCCGGGTGTCTGATCCTAGTACTGGATCAAGTGTGTGGACAGCTGTTTGGGGGGGCGCGTGGCTTCTCTCAGCTGTCATTCCATCTCCCACAACACCTTCTCTTAACTCTCCAGCGTACAAGAGTTATGCTGCATTAATGCAGCCCGCCTTTCCTTCTCCTCCAGTTTATTGCCCCAACATGTCGCCCTCATCTGGCAGCATTTGCATTTCCCCTCTACGTTCATTTCTCTCCTTCGCGGCTTTGGAGGCCTGTCCTCAATCCTCTCTCGGGATTCTCTGGGCTCTGCCTCATTGGGCATATTGCTAGATGAGCCTTAAAATTCCTCCCCGCCTCAGCTGCAATCTAGACAGCCTCCGCGTCTCCGCCCCTCGCCTCAACCTTCTGGATCCTAAGGCTAAGCCTGCGCTCAACCTTTCCGGCCTCCTCGGCCTCTTAAGCTGTTCGAAGCATTCTGGTTTGTCAGATATGCCGAGGCTACGTCAGAGGATGAACAGTAGGCGCGACAGCTCTAGGGGGCGATCAGGTCGTCAGGTATCCACCTCCACTACAGACTCTTCGACCTTCTGTTCTGATTTTAGTATGGATTGGTATCCTGCCACAAGAAGTGGTCGGGGCAGAGGCAGAGGCTTGCACAATGCAGCAGCGAGCTCCCTCAACTCCAACTCAGCTCAGTTTCAGTTTCCCTTCAGTCACAGCAACCTCACCTTCATGGCCTCTATTACCATTGAGCTCAAGGAAATCAAAGTTGATCAGGTTGGTGGTTCCCTTGGGGCTACAGTGGAAAAGAAGGCGGATGATAGCTTTGGCACTGTCCAGCTAAACTATGCGTCGAGCAAAGCTTCAGGCGCTGGCAAAAGCATTGCCTCCCATATCCTAAAAGATCAGGCAGGCCCGAGCACTTCAACTTGCAGAGAGGGCCATCCCTTTGAGGACGAAGACGAACACCTGTATGGCTACCGCATAGTCGAAGAACAACCTGATCTCTCCCATGGCGATTAAATAGGTTGGTGCTCTTCGACTTCTTGGAAATTTTGTGTGCTCGAGGTATTTTACTCACTTCCGGCCTTATAGTTGTGATAAGTGCTTCCGTCCCAACAACCAATTTCCACTGCGAAGGAGACTCCCTGCCAGTCCTCGGAATCTATCCTTGTCTGCAGACTCTGCTGGTTCTGAAGACAGTATTGATACAATTCTTAGTTATGTTATGTTCGGTTATGTTCCGGTTCTTAGTTTTGTTATGTTTCATGTTATTAGTTATGTTCTGGTTCTCTCCGCAACTGCTGAATAAGGCCCCTGCTCAAAGCACAATTCCATGTAAAACATTGGGGTATTTTTTTGGTTTTTTTGGTTTTTTGCTCAAGGCATGGTCAAACTCTCTACACTTCTCCAATGCATTATTTAGCTGGTTTATCTCTGAACGCTGATAAGTTAAGATTGTAATCATGCCGGTCCTTCAGGCTCGCCTTCAAGAGGCCATAACCTCGTTGTAATATATTGTTGTATTAATATAGGAGTAGATATATTCATAAAAAAAACACTTTCGATTCTATCCAGTATGTTAATCATTGCTCCCGGTGTAGTATAATGCACCAACGTGCCTCTTCCAAATAGCAATGTTAAATCATTACAGTGTGTTTATCCTCACAAATTTTCCATGATGATTTTGAACAATTAAATGCCCGGTGTGTTTAATGTTCTCAACACACCGATGCATTGATTTAGATAAAATCACTGGTTATGAGATCTTTTTTGGCTGAAAATTGTTTAATTTATTTGTAAAATATATTTAATGGCTTATGTATTGAATGGTACAGGTTGTATATTAATAAAACATGTCTCATAAGGTCTCAAATAACAAAAATACCAATCAACACAATGATAGCACACAAAAAAAAGCAGAGAAGGAAAGTTCTTTGTAAACTCTTTACAAAATTAATATGTTTGAACTATATGTAAGTTTAACTAATATGTATTGTTTGGTGTGCATCAAGTAGAGCCACAAAATGAACAAGGTCAATGAAATTATTTCTAATCTAAGTGTAGAAAAGTGTGAAATCATGATAGAAAAAATGTAGAATGATGAATCAGGTGAATGAAAAAACACTATTCAATGAGTTTTTTTTTTTTTTCATTAATAATATACTTAAGAATATTCTATAATGTGTTTCAAACAATCTGTTAATTCATACACGTTTAATGTTCTACATGGAGTGACAACGAAGGAAAAGATCAATGTCATTCTATGAAAAGAAAAATTATAGAGCATGTAAATGACAATGAATTTGGAGTGGTGTTAGAGATTAATGATGGTGGGGGGGGATTTTTTTTATATAACTATGAAGGCTCAAGTGGAAAGAACATATAGACATACTTTTCACTTACAATACAAAACTCAATCAAATGAATGTAAGAACCAAATTATATTTAAACTAGAGGAAGTGTTTCTAGAGCAATGGTCAATGAAACATGTCTAACTTGCAATAGAAAAAACATACAACAACAAAAAATAATCATTCAAAAGGTAATATTCCTAATTATATGAGAAGTCGCCATGGAGGGAGTCGTGGTGGTCGCGCGTGGTCTCAGGCTGCTCATTCCGTTGATCAGCCACCACCCCCTACCTCTCCGCCCCCATCTCAAGCTAATTATCCCCCTCCCAGCCCATCTCGCAGACCCTTCCCGCACAATGCCTTCCAGTCAACTCATTTCAAATTTCAGAGCAGTCTGAATAGGCATATTATCATGGCTAATATCACCATCATTTTCTTTGAAGAAGAAGCTCACCGTCATGCTCCAACGTGCACCTCGGCAAAGCATTCTTAGGGCATTCGTAGAATTGCTAGTAGTCATGGCTCTGAGCAGAACCTGGCAAGAGAAGGCAAAGCAGCAAGGAGTGGCGGATAGCATGAGGATGATACTACTGGCGACACTCGACAACCAGGTCGCAGCTCCCATGGCACCATAGTTTCGATGGCTATTGCTGGCAGCTCAAGCGGCACCCTTCCAATGTTGGATCCTCCAGGTGGCAGCGTGGCCGGTGACATGGTGAAAGATGGCGAAATTTGGTATGGCAATGCTTGCCCCGTCATTGAGGAGTCACCGAACCAAGAAATCCCCATGTGATGCCACTTGGACCCCCTTGTGTCTTCTCAGAGTTTCAATTGCTCACTCGTTAGGTTCAGCGGTTTATGGTTTTTGTGATTTTGTTTATGTTTTTGTGGCTTGGTAGTCTGTGGTTCTATTGATGACATGTACAACATTTCTGTCTTTCGGTGTCTGTCTCGACTGCTTCAAAAGGGGTTATCTCAAGTCGTCATTTTGGTTTTGCCATTGTATTCCCTCTCATATGCATGGTTTTTTGCACATTGTAACTGGTTTTCCCAATTATGGGACAGTTTTGATGACTTGAAGGCACTCAGTTGCTCTCGACTGAGGCTTCTGCCTCATTGTAATTATATTTTTCTTTCCTTTTAATAGAATTAGTCTTTATAGAGAGAAAAAAAAATATTCCTAATTATATAAAATGATTTTCTAGAATTATATGTATATATTACTACAAACCATTCATTTATTATTATCAATTTTGTTATATTTAGTTTTCATATATCATTATAAAAATAGTTTATTACTTTTTTAGGAAGATTATGAAAATCCCAAATGATCAATGCGTTGATATGTGAAACATGCTAGTAGGAATGTCTAAAAAAATGTACAAGGATATGATCAAAGAGATGGACGTAATTGCATCACAGGAGGAGCCATTTCAATAACAACGTACTTCAAATGTATGTAATCACGATTGACTTTGTAGACATAAAAAAATAATTTAGTATTAAATATCAATTTTCAAGTATTTTCTTACAGAAAAGAAAATGAGATGGAACTCATTTAACACATAAAACATGACAACAAGGAAGAAAACGGTTGATTTCAAAGTTTGTGAGTAATTGTTAATATTTCCTTATAACAACTCAAGGTTTCATTTTTGTATATTTTAATTTTTTTTACATCAACCATCCTTGATTGTCTTCAAATAGGTGCTAACATAGAAAGAAGATACATCCGAAGAATTGATTGACATTGGGTTAAATTAGGGTTGTGAGTATATGTTGGCATATCAAAAATTAATTGTGGAATTTGTAAGTATCTATGTTGTTTCACTTCTCTGTGTTTATAATTAATAGAACAAAAAAATCCTTTATATTAAATCTATGATTTTTAATGGTGTTTCAAATATGCAGGAAACAAAGTATGGAACTACGCCAAGATAAAAATTGTTGCAACAAGGCATGGGACTTTGTTTTGAAACCATGTGCACAATTTATGAGTCACTTCTTCCTATGGTACATTTCTATTCGATTTACAATGATGTGTATTATTTATTTCAATTTTCATTATTCTCACTATTCTAGATACACTCATTACACTTTACTTTTATGTTTGTAGATGGAACTCCAAGATCAAGAATACGAAAAAAATCGATACAATCAACATAACATTCCTCCAAATAACCCAGGATGGAAGTAGCTCAAACATTGACAATAGTTCCAATGCAAAATGATGATCTATTTGGATATCAATGCGACCTATTGTATTTTTAAAAATAATTGTCTGTGAAAATCAAACATTTTGTTTAAAATAATGGACATAATGTCCCAATTGAAAGACAAGGGGTTACCAATAGCAATCCCATTTTGTATGACAAAGAGTCTCTTATTGATATATAATAAAATACATTTTAATTTATTCTATTGTGTTATCCATTGTCGTTGTGAAATTCTAAACCGCTAATTAAATATATGGATGATTAAATATTATAATGAAGAGATGCAAAATATGATAATATAAAAAATTAATCCAAACATAATATACAAATGCACTAATCAAATTTTAATTTATATGAATAATGTTATAAGATATATGTCAATTTTTCGATGAATAACGAATCTAAAAAATTACAATAATTTCACTGTCACATGTCGATGTTTCTAAAAAAAGAGAAAATCTCATTCAAAACACTGGTGTGTCTATAACATAAAAGTGCAGTGCATTATGTTATATAAAATCACCATGATGACATATTTTTTCATGACTAGTGCCTTTTCAAAAAATAACAACATCGGTGCATTGGTATCTTCAAGCATTGGTCTTATTTCATATTATCGCCTTGGTGCATTGTAATTCTTAACGCACCAATGCTTTGATATAATTAACTCCTCTGTCCTACAAAATATTATTTCCAGCTCAACGCATTATGAAAAGTAACAACATCAGTCCTTTTTTATAACTAACGCATTGAGGCATTTGTACAAATGATATGCATCGACACAACAAATTAAAAAAAACATTGGCACAACAATTATTTTTTGCATGCCCCGGTGTCATTCCTTACAAGAACGCCCCAGGGATTTTTTATCTATTAACAATGGCACGATATATATTATATACCTATGTTCTTTGCATTCAACGCCTATGTGCTTTTAGTTATGTGTGTTGCCCGATGCTTTTATATATGTAGCGCACCGATGCTACTTGTTCCATTAAGTGCACCAAAAAAAAAAAAGAATTCCATTAAAATCGTCACTAAAACATCTACTATCACAAACATATGTTTTAGCGAATGTTTTTTTGACAATTTTTGCGAATTTTATAATAGTAAAAACCTTCGTTATAACCTCCACTAGAAGGTATTTTCCTTGTAGTGTTTCCAATGGGTGGATGTTCAAATCATCATAAATTAATGGTTTCCACTGCTAAAAAACCCAAGAATTAAGGTCAATTAACCTTGGCCATAGACTATTGAACTTGCAAAGAAGCCCATTTTGAAGGAAAAAATTAACCTCACATAAGGCCTCATCCACTAGCGAAACCTCAATCACAAGAGCTTATAGAAAAGAAAACCTTGAGGAGAGGGATCCAGAGGTAGGGTTCAAAAAATGACGAATATGAGAAGAATGTGACCCAAAAGGGAGACAAGTAGAAGATTTCACAATGTTGCTGAAGGATATAAGGGTCACCTTCAAATGGGAGCCCACCTGACAAGAGACGAGTGACACATTTTTTTCTTGCAACTAGAACAAGGTTCAAAGGAAAACCAACCGATAAAACCACCAAGGAAAAATAATTATCCTTAGAGATGGTGGATGCAAAGACCAAGAGCAACGAAGAGCTTGCCGTGCAGGGGGGGATATTCCCTTTGATAAGAGACGAAGGCATGAGACCGACTTCTTTGAGTGAAGCAAAGAATAAAGGCTCAAAAGAAGATCTGAATCCAAGAGCCATGGGAGCTGTGAGATCCACAAACAACTAACACTATGCGAGAAAAGCCAAATGATCGGCTAGGGACAAACCCTAGCCACTGCTACAGAGAATCGTAGTGGCATTCTTTTTAACCCTGAATTTCTAAATTCCCACAAATCTTATTTTTTTCGAAAAAAATCCCACAAGTCTTAATACAAAAAAAACAACAAAAACAACAACAACAAACAAACAAAACAAAACAAACTATACATAAGTTTTATAATTGAAAGAAATAATGTCTCCTTTATAGATTCATAAGTAGCTTGATTAGCTTCTCTGTCATTATACTTCCAAATTTAACATATTTATATTGAATTCCTTGAAAATTATTGTCCTTTAATTTTTTTATTTGAAAATTTAGAGATTAATTATTTTAGAGTAAATAAGTCTATGAATTAATACAAATAATTATTATGTCAAGAGGTGCTCTAGAGCCTAGTGTAAAGGAGACGTTGTAGTGTCATATGAGTGTAAACATTTAAATATGTTCAATATGGGAGAAATGTTATAATGTTTGTAAAATTAAGCATTACATAAAAAAATAAATATAAAACATAATATTGGCTCAGTTAAAACAATAATAAAAAGTAAAAGGTAATAACAATAATAAATCAATTCATTCAGTTTTGTTGTGTTTGTGATTTTATTTATTAATAATAAATTATAAATAAAATTTTCCCGTAAAATTATATATATGCATATCATATTAAAATAAATTAAAATAATATTTATTTATACTCATAACCATTATCATTCATAACATATAAATTAATGAAATATAAAACTTATATATATATATATATATATATATTCTAATTATATGTATATGTATATGTATATGTATATATATATATATAATATATATATAATATATAATGTGGTGTGTGTGTGTATATGTGTATATATATGTATATGTATATGTAATGTATGTATGTATATATATATATATATATATATATATGTGTGTGTGTGTGTGTGTGTGTTATATATATATATATATATATATATATATATATATATCATCAATGTTATTCTTATCACACTAAATTTAAATAATAATAATAATAATAAGACATGTCAAAAAATGCCCCATATATATGTTACTATTTGTATTATCAGGGCTTCAATAAAATTAATATGTGTGTGTGTGTGTGTGAAATTTATATAAGTATAAATAATATTGTTAAGAATCAATGTAGATCTATCATAACTTTGGATCTACAAAGGGCCTAGATTAATCAAATCTTTGAGGTGAAAACATTTCTTCAAGTTTTGCATTCAAAAAGGATTTGCATCTTAAGAGATTTAGTCCCTCTTGATGCTTAGAAAATCCATAGTTAAACTGGATCTATAGTGATTATGTTATAATTATAATTTGATTTTTCAATCTTATATATAATAACTAATTACTTTTTAAGAAAATCCCTATAGAATTACTTTAAACCACTTTCCTTTATTTTATGAATACTATGGAATATAAACCTACTATTACCAAATAGATGCTTAACTCAACAATAACATTGAATGAAGAATACAACAACTAATCTTATATTGTTTAAGAAACTTATAATTTATGAATAACTATTGAAAAGTTACACTAAATAAATCAAATAACACTTTGCTTTAATTTCTTATGGGATCTCCTCATTTATTATCTAATATAGAGACTGCATGTTTGACATGTTAATTTCCTTCTCTCAAATAATAACTTTTATTTAAAACATTTCACATATTTTGTAGTTAATTTTAAATCAAATACATAAGACATATAATGTTTGTTAATGAAATAAGTTTGGAAAAACCTAAAATAGCCCCATATTTGATTGATATTCGATCATTATATCATTTTTCATTTGCCTTGATGCTTTGGGAATGGAAAAAGCGAAGGAATCAACTCACAAGACCATTTTTGTTGGCGGGTACCAGTTTGGAAATCTGTTGTTTGAAACCTTTCAGAAGCAATTTGAGGCACCAAACAACATTTTTTGAGAGGGTAAATTTTTTCTTCTTAAGTACAAAACCCCTAACGATATTATACACATATATACCTTTCGAATGACACAAGAATGACCTCAATTGAAGTCTGCATGCAAAAGTTATGCCACCCGGAAGTTGATCTTCATATTTTGACCACCATGATTCGAGAGGATGTTGTGTCAACCCGCATGATTCATGGAAAAGGAACGAACCACATGATCATGATGAAGAAGACACTAGAAAATTCAATATTGTAACTTTAGATAAGAGTTGAAGGAGTCAAACTTAACCTCTAGTAGGCTATTGAGATATGTTATAACCGAGCTACTAGGAGGAAAAGAGGATTCATTCTATTGAAGATTTTATTTTTGTTACATAGACGACAAACAACTGAGAATGAGTAGGGAGATAGAAAAAAAAAGGGGGTTTGTACACTATAGAAACCCATGCACCACATGCCTCACTTCTTTGTACTTGCATCCATTTCCATTCAGAGAAAGAGGGAGTGGAGTAACTTCGCCTTCCAACTGGTTTTTCTCTTGAAAGGATTTACCAACTCACATCTAGTGCCGTTGTGGTTTACGAATGATTGTTCTATTTGTTCTCTATTTTCGCATAGATATAATTTGCATGCATATAAAATAAATATTAATTAACATATCCATAAATCTAAGGAGAGATTGACCCTCATAGTGTAGATTTCAGATTTTCTAATACATTTTAGTAGATCTATTATGACAAAATGTCCAATGGAACATGAACATAAATTCACAGATCATATCGGTATGAGAACATGTTTATTTGGGTATATTACGGGGATTTTCAAGGGTTCTAGATCATATTATTTGAAAGTCATAAAACCTCAACAATGACCAATAAATCTATTAATAACCCTCAAGATCCCATAGAGGAGAGGTTTTCACGAGTGGAAGCACAAAGCACGAATATAAACTATAATGTGAGCCACCTCATGGAAGCCTTGACTAATAATCTTGGGCTATTCAAGGAAGATGGAGGTTCTAAGGCAAAGGTCAGATTGGAGGGGAAATCAACAAATTGGGAAGAAAAAGACATGAGGCTTAAGAAATAACCTAAAAAGGATAAACCCAGTTAGAGTACCATGAAAAATTTATAGTCCTATTCAAAATGGAAGAGAAATTTTGTATTAAGTTGTATGAAGGTGAGATTGATGCTCTAAAGTTAAAGCATTAGTTGTAGCAATTGGAATTTTATTTAATGTTCATCATATAGAGGAAGAACAAAATATTTTGTTTTCCTAGTTGAAATTAGAGGACCATGCCCTGACTTGATGGAAACGCCACACAAATACCTTGAGGTTGGAGGGAGATCCTATAGTGACTAACTGGAAGGATTTCAAAACCACAATAAATTCATAATTTTACCCTATTATGTATGTAGAAGACCAACGAATCTAGTGGCATTACTTTGGGCAGAGCGTACATGAGTACACCACATAATTTAGAAAGATGACCATAATGTTGGGTATCTCACCAAATAACCTAGACATACTCCTCAAGTATTTGGGGCTCTTCACAACCATCTGCGAAAGAGAATGATTTTGTTTAAACCCATGTTGAAGGCCTCGAGAATCGGGTCGACAACAAGGGGGATACCCGCCCAGTCCGGACCTTGGTCGGCAGCTCCTTATCCATTTGGTATAGCGGGTCCGACTGGGGATATGGGACCAGTTTCCTAATTCAGTGTGTGTGTGTGTGAAAGATGGGTGTCTCTATTCTAAATCGAATACTTCTATCTAATCTAATCTAATGCTATGCTATTGTATTCTAATAAACAGAAAAACATCGAAATTTATGCTAACGGGGGGTGTGATATTTCTTCTATGCGATCTAAAAAGATTTCAAACAATAACTAGTAATAAAGATCATTCAACTATCATAAGAAAAGAATTCGATAAATATGAACTACTTCGTATAAGAAGTTAGACAAAACAGTTGTGAAAAATTTATCGCATAAATGAGCTATTCATATACTAAACATAAACAAATAGTTATCACCATACAAAAGTGCCAAATGATAACTCAGACATCCATGTTGTAATATGTAAACAACTAAAAACTGAATATCAGTTTAACACATAAGCAGAAATGGTTAAGAAATAAAAGTACCATTTATAACTAGTCCTACTCATGAGCTTCAAGCGACAATTGATTTATCTCTCCTTGATTTAACATCTACTAAGAGTACAGAAGTGCAACATCGGTAGCAGATATCAAATGCAAATATCAAATAAACCCTGTTCCATTCATTCACCAAAACCTCCTCTGAGGGTGCAAAAGTGCATGTTCTGAGGACAAGTTTTTGATAAATTTCTGGACCCTTCTCTAAATGCATGAGAAGGGTTTAAATACTACTAACTAAATAACTTATTTACAGAAATTGAGGATTCGGTTTAAATGACCGTCCTCTTTCTAAGAAAAACTATTCTAAAATTAAATCCAATATCTACCTATTTCTAAATCTACTCCTTAATGTCGCAAGCATTCAGTATTTTCCTGAGTGGAGTCGGCTGACTGTCTTCCGTCTTTGGTTGAGTTAAGCAAACAGAATCGGCAAGAGTTGGCATTATCTTCTTAGTAAAATTGATGATATGCTTGAGAATCATCCAATGGCTATGTATCATTACTCTGTATGTCTGGTAAAAATCCCATTTCAACATGGTTAACCTTTGGACTGCTTCTGCTTTTCCTTTAGTCTTTTGTTTCCAGTTTGCTTCTATCGCTAATTTTTGGCAATTTTCGGGGCTCGCAGGTGATTGAGTAACTAGGGACCTTCCTTTTCCAACAATTTTTCTCTCATTCAGTATAAAGCTCAAAATTTGTAAAAATAGTGATTCCGTGAGCTCTTGACCCTGAGAATTAAACTGTCTGTTTCTGGTATCAGCATCATTCAATACTCATTCAACCATGGCTGTATATGAGAAATCTGTGATAGATGCCTCAGAAGAGTTCCGTGGCTCTTTTTCTTCCTTGAGTGGATTAGGTGTGCCTTCCGAAATGTACATTGGAGCGCTACCTTCCCTCCTCGTAGTTTTCTGCATAGTACCCTATATAACGCTTCGTCCTTCTTTCCTGCAGTTTACATTGAGGTGGAAGTAATGATAAAAGACTAATGACAGGAAAACTTTTAAACGCCGAAGATATGCAAAACATGCCACCTTACGTGAGCTATTTCTTCGAAAAACACAACACCCTACTTCATTAACAACTGGCAATAACTCATTAATTCGCATTAAAATACATGACCAACTCTTGGCTAAAAAGTTTTCTCGAATAGTGAGCCAGAACCAACTGCGATGGAGAGGTCCCGCGATTTTGCTTTGCGATGTCGCAGATCGCAGTATTGCAATATCGCAATATCGTTGTGATGTTTTTTATCGCAAGGTCACAATATCGCAACATCGCAGCATCGCAACTTTGCGGTATCGCAGTGTTGCAGTGTCGCAATATCGCAATATCGCAATATCGCAATATCGCAGATCGTTATATCATTGTGTAATTCATGTGATTTTTGCGATGCGCAATATGCGATATCGCATATCGGTGATTTTTAGAGTTTTTTAAATGTGAGTGTTTCTTTAGTGTATGCAATGCGATGAGGTTTCACGTCGCAATCTCGCCTTTTGTCATTTTAACTCATTAGAAGGTGTATCCTATCATCCTTTGCGTAATGCGATATCCTTTAAGGAGTGAATTTAATTTTCTTCATTATGAAACTTAGGTTTTTTAGATTTTTTCAAGGTATTTTCCTAAATCCATGATGTTGTAAGTTTCATCTAAAAAAGAAAATGTAACACTAACTGATTTTTTGATTTTTACTGAGGGTCCCCACTTATTTAGTATTAGCAATAATACTTCATAAGGAGGGGGGTTGTTGGTGGCCACAACAACCCATAATGATGGACTCTGCTTGTGTACAAGAACAATACCTAGAGAACATATGCTAGAAGAAGGGGTAATCAAGTGGGTTAAAGCAGAAGGAGAACCAGGCAACTTCTAAGGAGAGGATGAAGAAGTGAAAAGGGGGAAAAGACAAAAAAACATTAGCCATAACACACCAATGCAAATATCCTAGAAACCACTGCAACCATTGTAACATTCACAGTTATACATAGGAGAAGTATTGTAAGTTGTATCTAAAGATCAAATTGTAGAACAGAAATAAAGATACTAAGAATAAAAATCCCATGGCCATTGGTTCAAACAACCAGGTGGAAAGTAACTCAAACATGGATGAGAATATTGTATATATATTAGTGAATACTTTGGTGATTTTGAGTCACCTTCAGCAACAAGAGGAGAAGGAAACGACTAGACTCTTCCATATAAAAATATATTTCAAGAAGACGAAAATCAATGATCTATTCAACTCAAGATCTCAAGCGAATCTCATTGTAGTAGAGTTGGTCAAAAAATCGAGATTGGATGTTTGTGACCATCCAAGCCAATATCCATTGGAATGGGTAAATAAGGATGCAAAAATAAAGGTAACCAAACACTGCAAAAATAGATTTTCTATCAATGTTGACTTTATTGATGAAGGAGAACTAGATTTAGTCCCCCCTAATGTATGTGGAGTGGTGTTTGTATGTCCCTATATGTACATTTGAGATGCAATATTCATGCAGATATCCAACCGATATCGCCTCATCAAGGTTGGAAAATCCTTTAGCATCAACGAACATAAGGGAAAGTCCAAAATTTCATTGGTAAGTGACAACAAAGCCATGAAATTGGCCAATTCTAACAAGAAGAATATTTATTGTTTTTAAAGAGAAAATCAGTCTATAGAAGAGCTAGTGAGAGAAAATTAATCCTTAAGAGGGGTGTACTAAGGAACATAAACAATGACTAGAAGAGTTTCTACAAGCATACAAGATTGTGTTCTAGGAGCCTATGTTGAGAGCTTGACAATACTAAGAGGCATGGTGAATCAGTATTATGCAAGATGGATCACTTTAACCAAATTTCTCCATTTCTTTACCAGTCACCGAATCATGATTTATTTAACTAGAAGCATAATATAAATGACAGATAACATATACATCATCAACCATGAACCATGTGAAGCAACACACATGAAAGCACAATAATCAAGAGATCAACACATAAAACCATGAGAACACCAGATGTAAGGTGGAAACCCTTATTGGATAAAAACCACCATCTATTGTGTTTGATTCTTCTTCTTATTATTTAAAATCATATTTTACATTGATCACTAGCCACAACCAATGTGAAAGACTTGACTTGTGATGCACACAAGAAACCACTCGCTCCAAGCCACTACTTGATAGAAGCCACCACTTCCTCAACTATGTAGGGCACCACCTACTAGAATCCACGATTCCCTTAACTATATAGGCCACTACCTACTAGAGGCCACAACCTTCAAGCTCTCATTTCCGAGGCCACCACCTGGGGGAAGTCACAATCCTAAAGTATTCAGGACACAACCTGAAAGAATCCATCACTTCTTGAATTAACAAGCCACTACTTCTTGGAAATCCATCACTTTCCCACTTTAGGCCCCAACCTTCAAGCTCTTGTGGAACACATTTGATCCATTTTCAAACTAGGTCTTGCACAACACAAATCAATGCCATGTTTCATCTTATTTTCATACTAGACCCACTGGATCTTCTTCACTCAACAATTGAATACAAACACTATCTTTGCAATGCAAAATCAATCTCTAATCACAAAAACAATATTCTCACTTAATACTCCTCGCTGATAAACTAAAGCATCAATCTCTCTCACATTCTCAATTCACCATACACACTCAACAATAGACCAATCTCACAAACAACATACACACACCTCTCATTGTCATCCTAGCAGCAACACAAAATGCATGACATTATAACGCTCAACCATTTAGCATTGAAAAATATACAAAAATACATGGTTTACACAGTCAATATAAGTGCTATACGAAGGCAAGATGACATTGGATGTCAACATGTGCTCTCTCGACATATACTTGGCTAATATCTGCAAACACAACATTAGTTTTATAATGCTCTGCTTAAAATCGCTCTACTCCATGCACACATGTTTCTATGGAAATCAAACTTTACAAGAGGTGCACTCTGATACTTTGTCCATTCAATCACACATCTCACACCATATTCATAGGCTATGCTAGAAACCTCACTTCAATCTCTCTCAGTCTAAACTCTAAATTGATCCATGTCATGAAAATTTAACAGTGATGCACAACATTCTCTCAAATGACCAAATTGACTACTAACCCATTTAATTGACCGAATCAAAGCACTACACATCACATTCATTTCTCCTCATATTTTTTGGACCAAATCAATGCGAGTTGTATCAATTCTCCAAGGACCAAGTCAATCGATGTGCTAACTCCAAAAACTTTAGGCAAATTTGATGGTATAGCTCATGGTTTTACGCTTTCCACCTACATGTAGTGCCACAGTGACATACTGGACAAGTTGGGTAGATTTCTATGGGAACAAAATGGGTAAACTATGACAATGTGTTAGTTTCGCTAGCCGATAGTGGCAAGACCACGAAAGTTTTTGTAACCTTGGAAAACATAAATCTCTCTACCTAGATATGCAACCAAAGCTTCAAGCTACTTCAAGCCACCTATGTAGCACCTCTACACCTCAACCAAACCTATAAAAAAATATAAGCACCAGAGTACATCAATCCAAACATCAAAATCATGCACTTGTGATCTAACTATTGACATCAATGCCTAACTAGATGGCAGACTCCCTGTTATCACTCCATAATTTTCCTATCTATGAAAGGAAAACCATGAGGTAACGTTGAACCAATCTCAAGATAGTAATTGGCCTTCCTAACCATATGGGTTTCTCTCTATGAATCAACTACCCAATATCACTTCAACAACTATTCATGTCTTCAAATAGTGGCCAAATATTTGGTAGGGTAAGGCTTTAATGGAGTGGTTGAGATTGAGGAAAAATCCATTGGGCATGGATTTAAGATAATAAGAGATCAATATAGGCTACCAGAATCTAGTGGGAAGAACACTTGGTAATTTTGTGGCAAGTAATCACAACTATTCAAACATATTATCAATTTTGATGAACATAGGAAATGAGAGAAACACGCCATTTAAACAAGGCAACTATCATTGGAAAAATCTTGCTCAAACTTTAGAGGAATTGGTGCAAGTAGTTGAATGCGATGAAACCATAGCATTATGAGACAAATTCCATTTTCAAATATTTTCACTTAAATACTTGAAGAATAAACATTTTATGAATTAAAAAGAAGGAAAACATTTACTGGAAACTGGGTGAATAAATAACCATCCAAGAATCACAAAGATCATAATGTTGCAAGTACTTATGTTCTGAGTGAGATTTTATTAATATAAAAAATGTCTGATACAAAAAAAAACTAGGGTTTCACACCAATTTCGAACCCCAGATTCTTACAAATAGTAGTTTAAATAGACCAAAACCTAATATGTTATTAGCTTCTAGCAACATGAAACTAATAATAAACTAAATACAAATAATTTCAAAATATACTGAACCACTAGTTGCTTGAGTTAAATCCATTGGATTTCGAATAATCTTCTCCTGCATGTGGATAAGTTGATCTCAATGCTTAATATCTTCTAATTTTGTGTGCTTGCCCTTAAATCTAGGTTTTAGATACTAGTCTATTGCTAAATGTCCTTTGGAAACTCGATTCTTGCTAATTTTGTGCTCATTTCTCTCCTTGAAAATTGGATCTGTTATCTTTGACTCTCAAGTGTTAAGATTTGAACAATGATTTTCCTTCAAAGAATACTCTGCCATCTCGAGAATAAAAAATCAAATCTATTGCAATTTTATATTTCTATCATTTGCATTCTTCTTTGCATTACATCTAGAAACTAGATCAAAGTCTGTCTAACACTCCTTGTGGCTGCTTCACAACCCAATTTAGTATTAGATAAACAAATTTTCAAATTCAATTTGAACTTTGCGAAAAATTTCCTATTATCTTTCTTTAATGCGTTATCAAACCATGAATTTTGGAATCATAGTAGTGATAATTCTTTGCATGATTTTCCTTAGCCATTTACTGTGTGTTCCATTGTCTAAACAAAATCATATAGCTCTCCTTGACATTTCAACAATAGATGATCTCTTGGTCTCCTATGTGAAAACTCAATTGAGTTAGGACTGCAAATATCAAGTTGAATTAGATGTCTATACAAGACTATCAACGTGCATTTAAATATTATCATAAAGGTGATGTTGATATGACTGTTGACCTTTAGCTTTAGAAAGTTCATCCTCTTATGATTTAACTGCCTTCAAATCTAGGAATGATCTTTGCTTTGAAAAGATAGTTCTAATCTCTAATTGATGCAAATCAACTTCAACAATTATGATGGATTCTCTTTAGTTCGAAATGTAGATGGATGTCAATCTACTCAACGCGTCAAGTCTAGTTTCATAAGCAATGCCAAGTTGAAATAATTTAAATACAATAGCATTTAACAAATCATCTCTACTATGAATCCTACAAGAGACCGCCTTCATCTACAACATTCATTTATTCCCTAACTTTTGATTCAAATATTTTAGATCCAAATATTGCAAGCCTACTCATGTGGCACCCGATACTACTTTCCCTCCTATCAAAGGTTGATCATAGGGTATTGGAGATAACTTGAAATATCGATGTCTCCTCTAGATAAGAATAGAAAACCATATATGTTCCTGGTTTGTATTGTAATGCAACCACAATTTGTAGAAGGATACTTCTAAAGCTTGAACGATAAAGAGGAGAAATTTTGGTCATTGTTGCAGTTCTTAAAAACCAATCAAGAAGAGCACCCAACTCATTAAGGTAGCCATGAATTATCAAAACAACACCAAAAATATCAAAACAATGCAAAAATCCCATGTTTATCACTATGTTGATCATCAAGAGTATCCACAAACATTCTTAGAAACATTACAAACTAAAGGAAAGGAAGCATTGACATGAAGTTTGATTTATCTCCTCACAAACCACCATTAATATTTTGAAACATTTCTTGGAATTGTGTCCTCATCTATATTGAATCCTTTTAGGATGCCGATGGATTTGGAATTTAGTAGAACTTATAGCAGGCTTAATGAAAATAATATTTCCTTCATTGTATACATCTGTAACATCCCTATAAGAGTCATGTCTTTGTGGTCCATACAAATCAATTCCCCCATAGCATGTTTGCTGCATCCACCTCTACATTTTTTCAACCAATAGTCATGTTGCTAAATGAAATTTCTCCAACCTTCTTGAGGGTGCCTTGAGGTACTTGGATACCCTCATTCTGTTCTGTGATATTTGTATAAAGAAGGAGGTAACATCTTATTAGCTATATCGAAACATAAAGCTCCTCTGAAAACCCACTGTTATACTTTTTTTTTTTTAAACTTTGGTGGGATGTGTGTACATTAAAAACCTTGGCACAAGTTGTATTTCACATGTTCATCAAAACGAATAATCGATTTGAAGCAAGGCCTCATGCATTTATGCTCATTCTAAAAAGAGCTAAGAATAATTATTATGTTGCTAACATAGATTCCATGGACACTGAGCAATTTCTAGGTAGTCTTTGGCGATTTTACATGATAATTGTTCACATTTACATGTTCTCCATCCATTGGTGGTCTTCGTTGTTTGACATTGGGCATTTGTCGGTACACCTGTTACATTACTCAACGTTGGATTTTTGCATATAAATCTTACCATTGGACTTTACTCCTTGTAGTCTCATATTATGATGAGCTCTTCTGTCATGCATATATTCAACATCATGAGGTTACCAATTGGTGAGTGGTTTCAACTCTCATTAATGTGTTGTGCACTTAAAATATACTCCTTCATACATTGCTTTTCTTATTCTATGAATGGGAATAATCCCACGTTTGCAAGGTAGCATGATAATGCACTTTTTATAATGCCCCTCGTGTAGAAATTCCTTGTAGATTTAAAATTCTAATTGTAATATGTTAAAATAATAGACTTGAATCTACTCTACTCATCAACGGAAACAATTAAACGATCACAAAATCACGAAGCATACAAGAGAAAGGATTCAATCAACGCATTACACAATGATTTCCTAGGGAAAGCCACAACTAAAAGCCCTTGTTATCTGTATATTGCATTATTCAGAAAATATGTGAAGATTACAATGTTTTGCTCAAGCCCAAGCAACCTCTGTATTATCTTTATCTATCTCACGACTTCCTAGACAAGCCCAAACCAATACTTAACCAATTTTCTGCTTGCCCAAGTTCCTATTTCCTTGCACCGTTTCCTTGGGAATTAGCGCCCTATTAATTTGGGAAATTCCTCAATATGAATTACACAATCCTCATAGGCCTTTCTCTTACTACATGCACCACTTGTACCATTCATATGATTATACAACTGATAGTAAATTGTCCTTGAACTCCAATCTCAACTAGGTAACTCTAAGATCTGACATGCATGAGTTATTTATGAGTGCATCATCAGTTTATTAGTTGATCGCTACAGGCAACACCACACTACATTGTAGGCAGCACCACACTACTAGATCTCCCACTAGTTCCTCCAACAGTTGGAACTAGTTTAACTGACTTTAACTCAGTTAAACTGAATTAATTAATCAACTCAAAATAAACTCAACCACGACTCCTATAAAGTAGGAGATACTCTACATGACTCAATTTAGACCCTCAACTTGAATTAACTAAGCCAACTAAATAAAATTAACTTAGTTAGCTAATACAAGTTGTCATGAGATGTGGAATTACAATTTTATTCCCAATTTAATTCAAGGACAGGATTAAATGTGGATTTTCTTGTTGCATTTTCAACATTCCCTCTTAACAATAAATGGATTATCTGCTACCCCAGTCCTGCCTCTATGAAACTCAAATTTTCATCTTGACAATGCCTTTGTCAAAATATCTGCATCTCGTTCCTATGTAGGAATGTACTCCATCAACATGGCTCTCCTCTACACACAATCTCGTAGATGGTGATACCGAACATCGATATGGTTGCACTGATCATGAAAAATTGGATTCTCAAAGAGCTTGATATAACTCTCATTGTCACAGTAAATCACTATAGGATCCATCTACTGACCAAATAACCCAACAAGAATCTTCCTCATCCAGATAGCCTCACAAGTTGCTTAAGTAGCAGCCATGTACTCTGCTTCTACCGAACTGAGTGCAACTGATCTTTACGTCTTGTTGTACCAAGATACTGCTACTAACCCAATACTGAAGATTCCCCCTAATGTGCTCTTCCCATCGGATGGACTCCCTATCCTGCCCAATCTGCATTTGTGAAGCCTTGAAGATTCACTCCCTCTATTTGTTTGTAACAAATACCAAATTGAGTGGTGCCTCTGAGGTATCTCAACAGATGTTTATCTACCTTCCAATAGAATTTGGTTGGCTTAAACATTTCTTGACTAAGCTAGTTAACTGTGAAACATATGTCCAGTCGTGTGTTCACCAAATACATAAGTGAACCCACAAGCTACCTGTAAATAGTAGTCTCCACTACTTCACATGAAGTAGCATATTCCTTTCTCCAATTTCCAGCTGGAGGAGTCTCCATGGGTTTGCTTCTCTCCATGTGGAACTTCTTCAGTATGTTGTTGGCATACTTGCCCTCAGAGACAAATAATTCCTCATCTCCTTGCCACACTTCCATACCAAGGAAATAATGCCTAAGCCCCAGGTCCTTCATCTCGATTTCTCTTGCAAGATCCTATTTGCAATATTTTACTAGCTTCTCATCACTTGTTAGAATTAAATCATCGACATATAATACTATAATCAATCATTTACCTTCAACCATAATATGGTAAAGTTTCACATCTGCTTCACTCTTGATGAAGCCCAATCTGGTGAAATAGTTGTTAATCCTAGTCTACCAAGCACGAGGTGCTTGTTTGAATACATACAATGCTCACTTGAGTACGCACTCATGTAAGTCTTTATTGAAGGTCTCAAATCCTTGCGGTTTCTTAACATACACCTCTTTATCACCCTCCTCCCACATCTACCCAAGCAACCAGCTAGCTAGGTAAGTATGTGACGAGAGGCTGCTATGATATGATTCAACCTCTTGAGTCACATTAAGGAAGTGGACCCAATGGAAACACACCATAGATACATCCAACATCATCAATGGAACCCTTAGAGGACAAGTCATCCACTCAGAAAACTTGTCCCTGGGTCCCACTGTTGTTTTAGTTCTCTTAGGCCATAGTCGCTCTCATGTTATGCGAAAGGGAGCGACCAACAACCTAAAGTCGCTCTCACAGGCTTGCCTGCCAGCGATAGTGGACTAGAATTGTTAGTGTTGTGCCAGTGACCCCGAGATTTAAGCCACTTTTCAGGCTCAGAGCCTAGGTCACTGCCTAGAATTAACCCATCTCTCTAAATAAATAAAGTAACATAGAAATGACATAACTAAAGCAAATACTTGTTCAAGACCTTGACTGGACCCCTACTAGCCATGACAGGCCTTTCGTCAAACATATTGCCAATGTGTAATCTAAAGATCTAATTCACAATTCTAAGCATAGGGGTCTCGTACTTAGCTGAGAATCACTAAAAAACATTGATGCCTCAATGCATCCACTGCCATTCCATCCATTAGGTCATAGATACATTGACCCTTCGATTATTAAGTAAAAACATGATGAGAGCCACACACGAATGTTGTCATAAAACATATACATAATCAACATAATAACAACAAAATATACTCATGAAACTATAGACATATAGACCACATATAATCCATAAAAATGCTCATAGAAATACAAGGAGAAATAACCTTCCATTAATGATGCAAAATCAAAACCCGGGATGGGACTTCCACGTTCCACTCGATCGTAGAATGGTTGAGCCAAATCTCTCTTCACCTATTCACCCCCGTGCCATATTCCAAGCATGAATTTGGGATCTCATAGAACACATCAATTAAAAATCATCTAGGGCTTCTAGAGGCCATCCACCTCAACCCATCAAACAGTGATTCCACCTCACAGTCGAACATCACCAAAACCATCATCAGATCAGTCTCTATCCTAGCCATCTAGGGCTCTAGAGCGTTTGTCCAACCCGGCTACGGGACTAGTAACTCAACCCACAACTTTTAACGGGTTCCAAAGCATTTGTCCAACCAAGGCTATGGGACTAGTAACTCAACCCACCAAGGGCTCCAGAGCATTTTTCCAACCCAGACTATGGGGCTAGTAACTCAACCCAAGCTATTCCAGGGCTCCAGAGCCTTTTTCCAACCAAGGCTACAGGACTAATAACTCAACCCAAGCTAAGGAAACATGAGAACCAATAAAAAACACAACAAGGAAATAAACCCACAATTGCCATGACTATCTAGGAAATGGAAAGGCTAGGCAATCCACTATCAATCCTGACCATCCTCCATGTCAATGAAAGATCACAACCAACAAACGACATGCATATGCCATGCATGCCAAAACTAGTGAGGAAATCATACATGCAACTCGGTACCTACAAGCAAATATGATGTAGCTGCTGATGTTGATGCCTTCTTGCGCTTTCTTGCTCTTCCTTTACCTTCTTGCTCCAAGAATCTAAGCATGCCACACCCTCTAAGAGTGCTCCAAGAAAACTCTAAATGTCTAAGAGTATGAGAGAGAGATAATAATGAGAGAGCTCCAAAACTAAACTGACAAAAGGTTACCAACTGATCCTCAAAAGCCTTTTTATGGATGAGGCCTCTATTTTTTTCATTTTCCATTATTTTCCTTGATTTTACTCCTCACATGCAACTTGTGACCTTTCACCTCCTTTTTCTCCTAACTTCCATTATTTTCATAAATAAATGTGCCAAAAATTCCATTTTGCCTTCCCAAACCCTTAGCCATTTCCTTTGCCAATTTCCTTAGCCATAAACAATCACAAGTGATCCCCATCACTAGGATTTTTCCCAGCATTCAGCTTGAAATATGTGTCCCATTCATTTGTGGTTATTGTTTTAAACTTTTATTACATGGATTTTTCACTAGGGTTGTTACAGAAGCCTCCCCCTTGGGGGACACCGTCCTTAGTGTTCAATCACATATATACCTCAACAACCTACTGAAAGAAGACATACTACCCATGGAGCTTTATAACACAACTGGATGCAATATTTATAATGAAAGATCTGTTCAAGAGAAAAAAACATCATGACAACATACCACATAGTGGAGATATATAACATAGTTCATTATGATATTTACAATGATCATCCGACTGAGTGCTAACTCATATAACATCATAGCATCATGATAACATAACCACATGATAACATAATAACATGACACATAGCTCATCGTCGTATTTACATCCATACATGGGTGTACATATAGCAACATCATCAACATATAGACACCAAAAAATATGCCAAATCATATACCAAAGCATATATCAAAACATATACTAAACACCATGTCGAAGCATATATCAAAACGTCATATAGAATATATCAAACCATCATAAATCATATATCAACCACCATAAAGAAAATATAAAACCATCATAAAGCATATACCAAACCACCGTAAAGCAAATACCAAACCATCATAAGAAAATACCAAACCACAATAATCAAATACCAAACCACCATATCAAGTTGGTTTGCGTCAACCGACAAACAAGGAAGGATACCTGGCCAGCATCTAATCTGCCATCCCCCATGTAGGTTTGTCAGGCCCAAAGTGCTTCAATTGCACTTTAACTTGCTTGATTGAGCATGAGCACCTTTTTATGCAATATACATTGAAGCTCCGACTAGAATTCTCCATATGGTTTCACCTGCAATACAAACGAGTCAATTACATGATCAACATCCTTAACATACTTCTTAAGCAAAGATACATGGAAAACATCATGGACTTTCAATGTCGAAGACAGTGCAAATTGATAGGCTACTGACCCAATCCTCTCAATGATACTAAAGGGTCCACAAAACTATGGTGCTAGCTTGGCACATGATCCAATCTGCAAGGATATCTTCTTCGGTTTGATGTGAAAATACACTTGTTCCCCAACCTGAAACTCCTTGAACAACTTGTTCCTATCAACATAGCTCTTCTTCCTATCCTATGTTGCCTTAAGATTTTTCTTGATCACTTGCATTTCTTGTTCCATGTCTGCCAACATATTTGGTCCAATCAATACTCTACTAACCGGATCACTCCAATTGATGGGAGTGTTACAACTCTTCCCATACAATGCCTTAAAAGGGCTCATCCTCAATGACTCCTGATAACCGTTGTTGTATGCGAAGTCTACCAATGGAAAATACTCTTCCCACTTCCATTGTTGATGCATCACATACATCCTCAACATATCCTCTAATATCCTATTGACCCTCTCTCCCTATCCATCCATCTGTGGATGATAATTTGTGATGAAGGCCAACTATGTGCCCAAACCTGCAAATAACTCCTTCCAAAAATTCGAAGTGAACTTCACATCCCTGTCTGACACAATCTTCTTTGGAACACCATGTAATCTAACCACATCTCTGATGAATACCTGTGCCACATCACTATCTGAGAACGTAGACTTCACCAGAATGAAGTGTGCAACCTTTGTCAACCTATCCATAATGACCATGATGGAATCATGTTGCTTCATTGTCTTTGGAAACCATGTGATTAATTCCATGGAAATGACCTCCAATTTCCATTCCGAAGTCGCAATCGGTTGTAGCATTCCACCTAGATGTTTACATTCTGCGTTCATTTGCTGATAATCCAAACATCTAGCCACAAACTCTGCTACATCTCTCTTCAAGTTCAACCAATAGTAAGATCTCTTCACTACTGTCAATGTCTTCTGGTAACCTAGGTGACCTGAATATGGTTTTTCATGAAACTCCCTCAATATCACCTTATTGAGGTCACTTTCATCCAGCACGTATATCCTGTCTCGGAACCCAACCAATCCATATACTGCAAGACAATAGTCCAAGCCTTGTGCACCTGCACCTATACCTATACCACTACCTGAAACTGTAGCTATACTTGTACCTATACCTATACCATCACCTGCACCTATACCTATACCTGTACTCTGCTACAACCTGTGCACAATTTCCATATATCTGACATCCCGCTATCGTGCTTGCAAGATCCTGTCCTATAAATCTATCCCATAAGAGCTCATAGCTGCTAAGTGATTCACTTGTACCCGCCTGCTAATAGAATCTGCCACTCTGTTCTCCTTGCCTTTGATGTATCTAATCTCAAATTCGAACTCGCTAATCGTGGCCAACCATCGAGCCTACCTACCATTCAAATTTGGTTGGTCAAATAGATACCTCTACCCAGTGTGATCACTCATTAATGTGAACTTTTGCCTAGAAAATAGTGTCTCCACATCTTCAATGAATGTATAATTGTTGCCAATTCAAGATCATGTGTGGGATAGTTCTGCTTGTGCTCATTTAGTTTCCACGACTCATAGCATACTACCTGTCCATCCTACATAAGGACTCCACCAAGTCCTCTCTTGTAAGAATATGTTCACACAACAAACTCTCTATCCAGATTTTCAATCTTTAACATTGGTGCATGTGTTAACAATTGTTTGAGCTGCTCAAAACTAGCCTCACATTCCTCTATCAATTCAAACTTCTTACCTTTTCTTTGCAAAGATGTGATAGGGTAAGAAATTTGTGAGAAGTTCCTGATGAACCTCCTGTAGTAACCTGCCAGACCCATGAAGGATCTCACCTCATCCACATTCTTAGGAGATACCCACTCCATGATGGCTCTTATCTTTTCTAGATCTACTGCAATGCCCTCCTTGGAGACCACATGCCCCAAGTAGTGTACCTTAGTCTGAAAGAAATTTCACTTGCTGAGCTTAGCATACAACTGATGCTCCCTCAACAACCTCAATACTGCTGCCAAATGCTCATCATGCTCTTCCTCATTTTTAGAATATACCAATATATCATCAATGAACATAATAACAAACTTATCCAAATATGGACGCAACACACCATTCATCAAACACATGAATGTAGTTGGAGCATTAGTTAAGCCAAATGGAACTACAACAAACTCATAATTCCCATACCTGGTCCTGAACCCAACCTTGTAAATGTCCTCCTCTTTGATGCGTACCTGATGGTATCTGGATCTCAAGTCAATATTTGAGAACAGTGTTGCTCCCTTTAGTTAATTGAACAAGTCATGAATCCTAGATAAAGGATATTTTTTCTTGATAATCACTTTGTTCAACTGCTTGTAATCAATGCATAATCTAAGGGTACCATATTCCTTCTTCACAAACAAGACCGATGTGCCCCAAGGTGATACACTTGGCCTAATGATCCATTGTCCAACATTTCCTTCAGTTGCAACTTTAACTCAACCAACTTAGGTGTGCTCATCTTGTAAGGTGCTTTCGATGTTGGAGCTGCCCCTAACACTAATTCGATAGAAAATTCTACCTCCTATGAGGTGGCAACTATGTAATGTCCTCAGGAAATGCATCCTTGAACTGCTGTAAAACTGCATATTTGTTCAACACATCTGCATCCTCAACCTCCTTATGCTTATCACTATAAACATGTACTACAAATAGCTTGCACCCTTTCCTACGGCTACGCTTTGTTTGCATAGATGTTACCATCCTAACTGATGTGGTCTTCTTATTATCCTGTAATACTCTTGTTTCTCCATTGTCATCAACACACTCAATTACTTTGTCATAGCAGCCAACCTTGGTTCTATGTAGATACAATTAATCCATGCCCATTAACACATTGTATGAACCCAACAATAATACATTTAAATGTGTTGTTGTAGGCATGCCATTCAAATCAAACGCACAAGCTCTTACCCAATGATGAACTCATTTCTTCATACATGTATCCAACTGCACTAACCAATATTCTGCATGAAATTCCTTACTCAAACCACGCTTATCCACCAACTCAGGACTAACATAGCAATAATTATATCCAAGGTAATCAAAATAGAAATAACTTGATCACAAATCTTACCGTCCATCTCGATGATAGATTCTTGATGCTCTGCTTGTTTGTTATCCATGACTGCATAGATACGTGGAATATTCTGACCAATGTCTCCAACAATTTGTGCCTCCTACGCACTATATATCTTAGGCCTACCACTCTTGTACTATGGACGATCCCTCCTATGATGATCTCCTCCACAAGTCCAATATTGCACTAGCTCCTTATTCTGCTCCTTTGATCTGTGTCCCTGTCCTCTATCTAATGCATTGAACCTCTTAAGTGGTGCAACATTCTCCTTGTTACCCGAATCCTGTGGTATTACTTGCTTCTTGCCCCATTTGCCTTTGTTCTTTGTTTTACCTCTCCAATTTGGCTTCATCTCAGTTCGACGCTTCGACTATTCATAGAAATGCTTCAGTTTCAGATAGCCTCCTCCAATGATCTAGGCTCATCAAACTCAATCCTATCTTTGAATTCAACTAGTAACCCACCAACAAATCTTTGAATCTTAGCCTTCTACTCCTTGAGGTAAGGCATATACCTCAACAACTCTAAGAACTTACTGGTGTACTCATCATCTGTCATGGAACCCATCTTTAGTTCATAAAATTCTTTTTCACTGTCATTAAAGTACCTCTCTGAAAAATACTTTTTCTTGAATAGCCGCTCAAATTCACTCCAAGTCAGATCTTCCTCATTTATGTCCCTAACATTCTTCACATCTTCCCACCAGATGTTTGCTTTACCTTTAAGACTAAAAGTAGCCACTCTAGCTTTCATGTTCTTTGAGTAGTCGTGCAACCTGAAGAACTACTTCATATTGAGTAACCAAGCTTCTTCATCATGTGATCTCTTTACCTCTCCATCAAAAGTAGGTGGCTTTTCTTTCTTAAATTCATCTGAAAAATATCCCCTATCACTCCTCCTATAAGGATGATACCAGTGACAATCATAGTGCCTATCTAAATCAGAACTAGAATCATACCTGTGTCTATACCTTCTCCTCTCCAGAGTGTCCAACAATCTACCATCTGGATGGTGTCCTCTCTATCTGATCGGTGACCGCTATGTGATCTACTGCCATATGCCCCATTGATCCAAAGTGGTCCTTGTCGCTGCAAATTTTACAAGCTCTAAAGTATGACTGCATTTACCTATGCTAACTTTTCTCGTGACTGTATGATTCTATCATTATTTGCCTTACAATGCCTCATCTCTTCCTTTGAACTTCTCAGTGTTACTACCAAAACGGAAGAGTTCCCAACACCATACTTCTCTTCGGATTCATAGGGAGAGTCTTTGTAGTCAACCATATTGCTAGCCATTTGATATTTCTTCCTACAAGGTATATCATGTTAGCTAAGAAAATCACAATAAACCAACGTACCTTAGTATAGCTCAGGGAGGATACCTTGTCTGCAAGATCAATAGATCAATATGTACATGTATAACATAATCATAACAATATATAAAAATAGTACATAAGCATATAACAATGCAACTGCCATTCTAGCTAGGGTCCAGTTATCAATGCATGACCTTAACACAACACACATTACAACCTCATGCATGACAACATCCACTACATCACGGTACACTTTGACCACATGCAAACATGAAAATGAATAATCATTACATAACCATACATACCATGACCTTATGCATGCTGACATACATTGTACCATTGTACATGGATTATTCACAACCACAATGTAGACAATAAACTAGCTTACATGTGGATAGCACTCAGGCATGAGTACGGGTCACACCCACACATAACGCACATAGTCAAGCATAAATGAGCAACACTCATAACAACATGCACCATCATGTAATCCAACACACAAGAATGATACATACGGCCAATCATATAAGAATGTAACCAAGCAGACCAAATGATACATGTAAGCGATATATAACAGCATATAACTAGTCATACAATCACATCGATGGATCCGACAAAAGCAGACTAAGTTCCACATGATGACATAATTGCAAAATGATTGACTTCATGCAAATGAAACAAGAATATGTAATTCAAGTGTGGCGAGAGGCCACTATGATATGATTCAACCTCCTAAGTCACATTAAGGAAGTGGAACTGACATAAACACACCATACAAACATCCAACATCATCAAAAAACCCCCTCAGAGCACAAGTCAGCCACTCAGATAGCCTATCCCTAGGTCCCACTATTGTTTTAGGTCTCTTGGGCCATAGTCACTCTCATGCTATGGGCAAGGGAGTGGCCAACAACCTAAAGTTGCTCTCACAGGCCTTCCTGCCAACGACTGTGGACCAAAATAGTCAGTGTTAAGCCAACGACCCCGAGATTTAAGCCACTTTTTAGACTCATAGCCCAGGTCACTGCCCATAATTCAACCATCTCTTTAAATCAGTAAAGTAACATGGAAATGACAATACTAAAGAAAATACTTGTTCAAGACCTTCACTGGACCCCTACTAGCCATGGTAAGCATTTCGTCAAACATATTGCCAATGTGTAATCTACAAGTGTAATTCACAGTTTTGAGCATAGGGGTCTCATACTTAACTGAGAATCACTAAGAACCATTGATGCCTCAACGTATCAACTGCCATTCCATCCATTAGGTCATAGATACACTGATCATTAGATTATAAGTAAAAACATGATGAGAGCCACACATGGCTGCTGTCATAAAACATATACATAACCAGCATAATAACAACATAAAATACTCATGACAGTACAATCATATATACCACATATAATCCATCAAAATTCTTATAGAAATACAAGGAGAAATAACCTTTCATTAATGATGCAAAATCCAAATCTAGCATGGGACTTCCACGTTCCACCTGACTGTAGAATGGCTAAGCCAAATCTTTCTTCAGCCATTCACCCCCGTGCAATATTCCAAGCATGAATGTGGGATCTCATAGAACACATCAATAAAAAATCATCTAGGGCTTCCATAGGCCATCCACCTCAACCCATTAAACAATGATTCCACGTCATGGCCAGACATCATCAAAACCATCATCAGATCGGTCTCTATCCCATCCAACAAGGGCTCCAGAGAATTTGTCCAACCTGGCTATGGGACTCGTAACTCAACCCACAACTTTTACCGGGCTCTAGAGCGTTTGTCTAACCAAGGCTACAGGACTAGTAACTCATCCCACTAAGGGCTCCAAAGCGTTTGTCCAACCCAGGCTACGAGACTAGTAACTCAACCCAAGTTGTTCCAAGGCTCCAAATTGTTTTTCCAACGAAGGATACAGGACTAGTAACTCAACCCAAGTTAAGGAAACATGAGAATAATAAAAAACACAACAAGGAAATAAACCCACAATCACCATGGCTATCCAGGAAATGAAAAGGCTTTGCAATCCACTATCAATTTCGTCCATCCTCCATGCTAATGACATATCACAACCAACAAACCACAAGTATATGCCATGCATGCCAAAAATAGTGAGGAAATCATACGTGCAACTCAGTACCTGAAAGAAAATCTAATGTAGTTGTTGATGTTGATGTCTTCTTGTACTTTCATGCTCCTCCTTTGCCTTCTTGCTCCAAGAATCCAAGTATGCCACACCCTCCAAGAGTACTCCAAGAAAACTCTAAGTGTCCAAGAATATGAGAGAGAGAGAGAATACTGAGAGAGCTCCAAAACTGAACTGACAAAAGGTTACCAACTGATGCTCATAAGCCTTTTTATGGATGAGGCCTCTATTTTCTTCATTTTCCATTATTTTCCTTCATTTTCCTCCTCACATGAAACCTGTGACCTTTCACCTCCTAATTTCCATTATTTTCATAAATAAACGTGCCAAAAATGCCATTTTTCCTTTCCAAAGCCTTAGCCATTTCCTTTACCAATTTCCTTAGCCATAAACAATCACAAGTGATCCCCATCACTAGGATTTTTCCCAACATTCAACTTGGGATAAGTGTCCCATTCATCCGTGGTTACTGTTTTTAACTTTTATTACATGGAATTTACACCAGGGTCGTTACAACCTCTCCCTCAACCACATCATTGAGGAATGTTGTATTCACATCCATCAGATATATATTCCATCCCATCTATGCTTAAAGTGCTAGAACAGATTTGACTGAAGAGTACCTCGCTACTGGAGAAAGGGTCTCCTCATAATCAATTCCCTCCACCTGAGAGAACACTATCACCACAAATCTAGCCTTGTGTTTCTCCACACTCCCATATGCTACTTGCTTGACCTTGTAAAGCCATCTGGAACTCAACACTGACTTGTCTGCTGGTCTTGGGACCACTTCCCAAACATTGTTTCTAATAATGGAGTCATACTCCTTAACCATGGCATCAACCATACTAGTTTCTGCACTACTTCCTCGAATGAGGATGGCTCAATCTCTACACTCTTGCTCATAAGAGCCATGTAGCTAGTGTACTAATCTAGTGACCTCCTCTACCTGTGCTGTGATGTGGGTGCTCCCACATTCTTTCTAGCATCATGCATCAATATTTTAGCTGCTTTGGTGTGCTTTGTTCCATCTATGGAAGTCTCTGCATGAGTGGGTGATTCCACTCTCTGCTCCTCTGCATGTGACTACTCCACATCATCCTAAGGTTCATCCTTTGGAGCTAAAAGATCCTCTTTTCCATGCAACTAAAGCTCCCTCTCAAGGGAACATCTCATGGCCTTCTCTTCAATGAACTTCACATCTCTATGAACCACTATCATCGTATGAGATGGCATGTACACCCGATAGTTGTGAGGTGTATCAATGTAGCCCACAAATTTCCCAACTAAGCTGTTGGTTCTAGCTTTTTCCTTGCATCTTTGGTAACATGGTAGTAAACTAATGAACCAAAGATCTTGAAGTGTGCTACATCTAGATTTTTACCTAAAAAATATTCTTCTAGTGTACTCATTCTGAGAATCTGACGAGGACTTCTATTCTTCACATATACAACTTTGTTGCATGCTTCAGCTCACAAGTGCAACAATAGACCATGATCATGTAACATCACCCCTGCAACTCCCACAATATTTTTGTTCTTCCTTTCAGACACCCCATTCTGCTGTGGGTTATGGGGTGTTATTAACTCCCATTGAATGCCTTCTGATGCACATAAGTTCTTGAATTCATTCAACACATAGTATCCACCTTTATCGCTCCTAAGATCTTTAACTTTTCTGCCAATGTCTTTCTCAACAGATACTTTAAATTCAAAAAAAATAGTGAATTTCTGATCTTTCTTCTGCATGAAGAAAATCCATCACTTACGAGAAAAATCATATAAAAATATTGCATAATACCTGTGCTTGGCCATGGAGGCTATCGAGAACAATCCACACACATCTGAATGAACTCTTTCAAGGATTGCTTGTGCTCGATTGTCTTTATCATGAAAGGTAGATTTGGTGTACTTCCCCAATGTACATCCTTTGAATATGTCTCTCTGCTCTAGTGTACCCTTAGGAAGTCCTGTAGAAATTTGCTGCATGATCTTCAAAGCTACATGGTGCAAGTGACCCAATCTTCTATGCCACAACTCACTGATGTCTTGACTTTGCACCTTCTCTACTTTTGTGCTTAAAGAAGCAAAATATTCTACATCCAATTTATAGAGGTTCTTCACTTGAACCCCAATCCAATTCACTTGTCCTAAGGCTATGTGACTAACGAAACCCTTTCCTTTTCTAAATATCACATGATAGCCACAGTCCTCCAACATGGCAACTAAAACCAAATTCTTCTTCAAACCTAAAATATACATGACATCTTTTAATGTGAGAGGAGAACCAGACTCCCTCTGAAAGTTAACAATACCGATGTCGATCAAACTATACCTCCCATCATCTCCCATTTCGATGTGCATCTAAAGGTCCTTCTCCTCCAAGTCATTGAACAATTCTTTGTTGCCAATAATATGGAATGAGGCTCCACTATCTAGATACAACACACTACCCATCACTGATGTCACCATGCAAGCGATGAGGGTGAAATATAAATCGAATTGTGAAGCAAGAGCTTCACCTCCTCCTCCTCCTCAGGGATTCTTGTTGGCCTTCTTGCGAAGACACTTCGTGGCATAGTGTCCCAACTCATGAAAGTGAAAACATTTAATCTTCGACATGTCCTTATTCTTGCTGCCCTAACAAGAATTTGATTTGGAATAGGATGACTTCCCTTTCCCTTTCTTCGCCTTTACAACTAAGGCACAATTCTCCTCCTCATCATGCTTGGATGAGGATCCATCTTTGGTGTTCCACCGAATCTCTTCTTGCACCAAGTCAAACCACAAACGATCCCACTCTAGTAGCTTCTCCCTCGCATTTACTGAGTCCTGGTAGCTATGCCAACCCTTGGGAAGGCCTATAAGTGCTAGGATGACCAAATCGTCTTCAACAATTGTCACACCAACACTTCCAAGCTCATCCTGACATTGGGTGAACTTGGTCTAGTACTTTGGAATTGTGTCTCCCTTCTCCATCTTGATTTTCCTAAGCTTTTCATTCAGTGCCAACTTCCTGTGGTCACTGTTGTTTTGAAACATGTTTGTCAAGGCCTTCCACATTATATATGGATTTTCCTTACCGTAGAGGTTTGAGACAATATGAGCTCGAAATCCTTCTAAGATAATCCTTCTCGCCTTTGTAACACATTTTCTCCACTCTATCAGATCCTGAGCATCAGTTACTGGAGGCTTAGGAATATCTTTGTCTATGAATTCCTTAAGCCCATTGTCTTCCAACATTGCCTCCATCCCATCCTTCCAAGCATTATAGTTCGAACTACCATCAAGGGAATATTCAAGTCTCAATCTGTAGAACGACATCTTGCTAGTTTTGAAGTATGATACTGCAAATTCGATTTCACCTGCAAAAGACAAACTTGTATTCTCCTCTTCTAGAGTGATTTTTTCTTTGATACCATGTACAAATTCCTTGTAGGTTCAAATTGCTAATTGTGATATGTTAAAACAATAGACTTGAATCTACTCTACTAATCAGTGGAGACAATTAAGCAATCGCGAAATCACGAAGCATATCAGAGAAATCACTCAATCGACACATTTAACAATGATTTCTTGGGGAAAGCCATAACTAAAAACCCCTGCTATCTATATATTGCATTAATCAGAAAATATGAGAAGATTACAATACTTTTCTCAAGCTCGAGCAACCTCTGCACTATCTCTATCTGTCTCATGACTTCCTAGACAAGCCCAAGCCAATACTTAGCCAAATTTCTGCTTGCCCAAAACCCTATTTCCTTGTGTTGTTTCCTTGGGAATTAGCCCCCTATTAATTTGGAAAATTCCTCAATATGAATTGCACAATCCTCATAGGCCTTCCTTTGACTGCATGCACCACTTGTACAATTCAGATGATTATACAATTGACAGTACATTGTCCCTAGACTCCAATCTCAACTGGGTAACTCTCATATCTGACATGCATGAGTTATTTATGAGTGAATCCTCAGTTTGTTGGTTGATCACTATAGGCAACACCACACTACACTACAGGCAACACCACACTACTAGATCTCCCACTAGTTCCTCTAACAATTGGAACTAGTTTAACTGACTTTAATTCAGTTAAACTAAATTAATTAATTACAAGTCAAAATAAACTCAACCAGGGCTCCCATAAAGTAGGAGACACTCTACATGACTCAAGTTAGACCCTCAACTTGAATTAGTTGAGCCAACTAAGTAAACTTAACTTAGTTAACTAATACAAGTTGTCATGAGATGTGTAATTACAATTTTATCCACAATTTAATTCAAGGACTAAATTAAATTAGGATTTTCTTGAATTTTCAACACCTTTCCCTCAATACCTTTTCAATGCATTGAGCATATATGCCCCTTGTGGGCTCCTTCCTTTGGATTAGTGCTTATGTATTGACCACTTTGGTATTGTGGACTATAGACGTGGTTGATTTTACAGTTGGACTTTGATGGTATATGTGGTATAAAATATGGTTTGAAATTAGGATTGAAGCCCAATATGTTTTACCAAAACATAAGAATAATCCCACGTAGAAGATCGAGAGCATGAAAGTATGTTGTTTTTTACAAAATTTACAATTTTTTTTACAAAATGTATAAATTTTTTAGCATGTGATAACATCTTGCTCCAATGGGGATGTTATCCTCCCTGTGATGCAACAATGAACCCAAAAAACAATGCCTGATCAATTCCAACTAAACTCTAAAAACTGTATCTTGTGACCTGTGAGATGCAACCCATTCCACTCTTAACACATAATTGATCTAAAAACACTTCTGCAAGCATGCTCAAAAGTTGCCTATATTCAAGTCGAACTAACCATACTTTTAAAGTTGAAACCAAACTCAACACTGAAAACTTTCTACAACAAACCAAACCACTGCAAACTTGAAACTACACTTGTTGTCCAAGCTTATTTATGTACAATCCATCCTATTCTAACTAGTTGCACTTTTGTAACATGTAATCTCAATTTTCCAATGTGGACAATCAAGTAAATGGCTTCTTGACTGATTCCTACTTTCACTTTCCACTAGCAGAAAGAAAAAATGAAATGTACACTCAACCCACCATTTGAAACTAACCCCTTTGAACATGAAAACTGTAAGACTCATTTCCTCTGATGATTCCAACAAAAATGCAAAAGATTCATTGAGAACATGAACAAATAGTTCTTCTTGACCAACAAAACAAAAATGGCATCTTTCAAATATAGTTGTTTCCCGTTTTATTTCATTAAGCTCAAGATTTCTAAATGAAAAGGCAACAATATGCTCAATAGAATCTTCCTTCTTAGAATCTACATCTAGGAAAAAAATTGCATATTCTTGAAAATCTTATGGACTTTCATAAGATCCTAAAACAATATTTGTTTCCTATAACATATCTTCATGTTGATGATGAATTTTGTTTTCATAAGGGTTGTTTTAATAAGAAACAATTTGAGGTATTCTCCAAGCCTTCAAATCTTCAATTTCTATTTCAACTTTTTTAATGAACTCTTCTAAATAATGGATTTGATCTTCTGGGCTACATTTGCTCGAATGTAAATAAATGGATAAAAATCTAGAAAAAGCCTTGTCGACTTGATCATCATCAAACATATCAAACTATTATTTAAAACCTTCAATTGAAATAAGGTATGCCACAGACTCTTTTATATTGATTCATGAAACAACTAGATTAGCACCTGGGCTCATTATTCCATAATAAATGGAGTCACCAGTGAGAACTTTCAAGCTTTGAGTTCTTTAGACAATGGAGTTTCCATGAATTTATGAGCTTTGGAGTATTTGACAATGGAGTCGTAAGGTGAAGGATACACAACCACCTTTATGTCTGTCTTTTGTTCATTGTTTGAAGTCATATCTAAATCTTTGTCGTCATTCTAGGAAAATTGTTTTCAAGCTTTTACCTCCCCGACAACAACGCCAAATTTTATCACTCTGTAACTTTCCTAGCCGTGAAAGGAAAATCCTGAGATAACATTGAACTAATCTTGGGCTAGGAACTGGCATTCCTAACCACAGGGGATCCCTCTATGAATCAACTACCCAATATCACTTCAGAAACTGTTCAGGTATTCAAACAATGCCCAAATCTTTTGTAGGGTAAGGCTTTAACGGAGTGGTTGGGATTGAGCAAAAATCCATTGGGCATGGATTCAGGACGATAAGAGATAAATCTAGGCGACCAAAGACTGGTGGGCACACACTTGATAATTTTATGGTAGGTAATCACGACTATTTAGACATATTAGCAATTTTGATGAACATAGGAAATAAGAGAAACAAACCATTTAAACATGGAAACTATCATTGGAAAAATACAGCTCAAACGTTAGGGGAATTGGTGAAAATAGTTGAATGCGATGAAAACAGAGCATTATGAGACGAATTCCATTTTCAGATATTTTCATTTAAACACTTGAAGAATAAAGATTCTATGAATTAAAAAGAAAGAAAACATTTACTGGAAATATTGATTGAATAAATCACCATCCGAGAATTACAAAGATTATAATGTTGCATGTAAAAAATGAGATTTCTTAATATAAAAAATGTCTGATACAACCAAAATCCAGGTTTTCACACCAATTACGAACCCCAAATTATTACAAATAATAGTTTAAATAGACCAAAACAATTCCTAATCAGTTACTAAATAAAAATAACTTCATAAGATATTGAACTGTTGGATGCTTGGGTTAAATCCATCAGATTTGGAATCATCCTCTGGTGCATGTGGATAATTTGATCTCGATGCCCCATATCTTATAATTTGGTGTTCCTGCCCTTAAATCTAGGTCTTAGATACCAGACTACTACCAAATGTCCTTTAGAAACTCGATTCTGGCTAACTGTTTGCTCATTTCTCTCCTTGAAAATTGGATCCACTATCTTTGACTCTTAGGTGTTAATATTTGAATGCTTAATTTCCTCCAAAAAAATCAAATCTATCGCAATTTTCTATTTCTGTCATTTGCATTCTTCTTTGTATTACATCCAAAAACTAAATCAAAGTCTAGCTAACACTCCCTGTAGATGCTTCACAACCCAATTTAGTATTAGATAAACAAAATTCAAATTCAATTTGAACTCTGTAAGAAATTCTCTGTTCTCTTTCATTAATGTGTTCTCCATAGTTGCACATTCAGGCCTGAAACTCTTTGGACAAACACAAACAAAATGAAAACACATCAGCCAACCAAACCATGACCTTTGGAATCATAGTTGTGGTAACCATTTGCATGATTTTATTTATCCATTTACTGTTTGTTCGATTGCTTAAACAAAATCAAATCTCTTTCCTTGACATTTCAACAACAGATGATCGTGAAAAATCAATTGAGTTAGGTATAAAATATCAAGCTCGATCAGATGTCTGTACCAGACTATGAATGTGCATTTCAATATCATAAAGTTGACGTTGATCTGACTGCTGATCTTTAGCTTTGGAAAATTCATCCTCTTATCATTTAACTGCCTTCAAATCTGGGGATGATCTTTGCTTTGAAAAGCTAGTTCCAATCTCTAATTAATCCAAATCTGCTTCTACAATTATGATTGATTCTCTTTAGTTGGAGATGTAGATGAATGTCAATCTACTCAACATGTCAAGACTAATTTCATAAGAAATGTTAAGTTGAAACAATTTAGATACCATAGAATTGTACAAATCATCTCTACTGTGAATCCTGCAAGAGACCATCTTAATCTGCAACATGAATTTATTCCCTAACTTTCTAGTCAGAGATTTTAGAACCAAATCTTGCAAGCCTGCCGATGTGACACCCGAGACTACTTGCCTTCCAGTTAGAGTTCGATCACAGTGTATTGGAGATAACTTGCAATATCTATGTCTCCTCTAGATAAGAATAGTAAACCAAATATATTCCTGGTTTGTATTGTAAAGAAACCACTGTTTGTAGAACAATACTTCTCAAGCTTGGACGATGAAGAGTAGAAATTTTGGTCATTATTGCAGTTCTTAAAAACCAATCTAGAAGAGTGCCCAACTCATTAAGGTAGCCATCGATTATGAAAACAATGCTAAAATATAAAAACAATGCAAAACCCCCATGTTTGTCACAACGTTGAGCATCAAGAGTATCCAAAAAAATTCTTAGAAACATTACAAATCAAGAAAAGGAAGCATTGAAATGAAGTTTGATTTATCTCCTCACAAACCACCATCAATATTTTGAAACATTTCTTGGAATTGTGTCCTGATCTGTATTGACTCCTCTTAGGATATTGATGGCTTTGGAATTTAATAGAACTTATAGTAGGCTTAATACAAATAGGATTTTCTTCATTGTATACATCCGTAACATCCCTATGAGAGTCCTGTCTCTGTGGCCCATACAAATAAGTTCCCCCATGGCTTGTTTGTTGCATCCACCTCTACTTTTTTTCAACCAACAACCGTGTTGCTAAATGCAATTTCTCCAACCTTCTTGAGGGTGCTTTGAGGTACTTGGATACCCTCATTGTGTTCTGCGATCTTTGTATAGAGGAGGAGGTAGCATCTCTTTAGCTATATCGAAACATAAAGCTCCTCTAACAACCCACTGTCATTCTTTGATTTTGAAAAACTTTGGTGGGATGTGTGTAGATTAAAAACCTTGGCCTAAGTTATATTTCACATGTGCAACAGACCCAATAATCGATTTGAAGCAAGGCCCCATGCTTTTATGCTCATTTTGTGAAGATAAAAGCATAAGTATTCTGTTGCTAACATAGTTTCCGCAGAAACTGAGCGATTTCTTGGAAGTATTTGGCGATTTGACATGAAAGTTGTTCACATCTACGTGTTCCCCGTCCATCGGTGGTCTTCATTGTTTGACATTGGAATTTTTCGGTACACCTATCACTTGAGCTTTTCTGACTCAACAATGGATTTTGGCATATAACTCTTACCATTGGACTTTACTCCTTGTAGGCTCAGATTATGATGAGATCTTCTGTCGTGCATATATTCAACATCATGAGGTTACTAGGGGGTTAATGGATTCAACTCTTATCGACGCGTCGTGCACTTAGAATAGACTCCTTCACATGCTTTCATACACTGCCTTTCTTATCATATGAATGGGAATGATAGCACATTAAGGCAGCATGATCATGCGGTTTTTTTAATGCACCTTTCCCTCAATACCTTTCAATGCGTTGAGCATACGTGCCCCTCGTGGGCTCCTCCCTTTGGCTTCGTGCTTGTGTTTTAACAACTTTGGTATTGTGGACTATGGACTTACAGTTGTTGGACTTCAATGGTATATGTGCTATAAAACATGGTTGGAAATTGGGCTTGAAGCTTAATATTTTTTATCAAAAAAAATGGTATCCCAGGTGGAAGATCGAGAGTATGAAAGTTTGATTTTTTTTACAAAATTTATAATAAAAAAATTATATGTGATAATACTCTTCATGGTTGACATCAATTCCAACACCATGCTACCAACAATATTCCTCTTTAGTATTGATGACAACCTTCAACCACAAACACCAATCTAATCCTCTTTCCACTGCTGGCTAGCTGGTCTCATTCTCGCTCTAGTGGCTAACTCACTCTCCCCTTTTGACATCAATGGAAAAGGGTGACCAAACCTTACTAAAGAACCATGTTGACACCAATTATACATTGTTGATACTATTTATTTTCTGATAAAGGATGATCAACTACAACAACTGCAAGATAATCATTAAGACCCAAAAAATCTATTGCTCACTCTGCAACCAATGGACGTCAATGGGAATTATGCCAACAATGACCTTCCACTTAGTTGAACATACTCCCCATGAACATGTACTAGGGCTACAAATAACTTTTTCATAGTTATTGTACAATACCTTTTGTTGATGCATATTCCTCCTTGCTCTTGGAAATAATACTGAGGGGAGACGGGGAGGGGGGGGGTGAATCAGTATTATCAAATCAATAAAATTTTTCATTTCCATACTTAGATACATATACGCTACTTCAACGCAACTGTGTCAATGCAACTAGCGTATATCTAGAATACTTATGATTAATTAATCCATTAAATGTTGATCTTTAGTTAGTGCATCAGCACTTCTTTAACAGAACAGATCAGCACACATGAACACCATGATATAAGGTGGAAACCCAATGTGAGTGAAACCACCTGCTGCAAGTCGTCTCTATTTTCTTTTAATAAGAAACTTCTTTTACAATAGTTTTGTACTGGTGCAGTCTTATACCAATACGCAGGCTTCGACCTGCAGAAGGCTACAACCTTCTCTCGTTCTCCAGACTCTCCTGGAAGGGAGCTACAACCCCCTTAGCTCTTGTACTAGCCGATCCACTTACTAGTACATAGGTGCTGGCCTACTGAAATGCTCCAACCTTTACTCTTCTCCAGCACTACTAGAAGGAGCTACCACCCCTTAGCTCTTTACTACATAATGTACATACGTAGGTGCCGACTACAGAAGGCAACAACCTTCTCTTTCTTCCTCCAGGTACACATTTCATAAATTTCAGACTGGATACTCCTGAAGCACCAACAATAAATCTGAAGGCCACGTTTCCCAATTTATCTAGACCCATCAATATCATTGAAGCACAAAACAATCAATACTAGCATCATCAATCTCTGAATCACTGAAACACTGAAACCCTGTCAACAACACTGTCACCAGAACACAGAGCAGACTACAGAACTCTGCAATAACAATCAAACCCAACTGCAACTTCAAACATCATACTTCATTATGTATACGCTACTACGATGAATCAAACTTGCGTATATACGTGCTTTCACCAAAGCCAACCCGCGTACAGATCTATACATATTCAATCATAACTTTGCGGCTGTTTCAAACATCAGCCATACCCAGATCATAACATGCATACAATAAAACATGCATCAATAATTCAGATCTAGTCTATCCATGATCAAACCATATAAAGATGATTCATTTCAAACCATTTGATCCCGATCTATCCTTAAATCTTGTTCTCCATCAACCGGTGAGATCCCTCCTTAGCTCAGATCAAACAATGCATCATAACCCATATCCTGCATACTGGATCTCATACTACATCAGATATTCAAGTCTTTTTCCATGCATTTGCCTAATGATCTTCTTCTCCTTTTATAGTCTTAGGTCTTACTCAATACCATGGTCCAAAACCATAACATAACAATACCACAGACTTAATGCTTGGGTTCAACTCTTTTGGATGCAATACCACGGACCAAAACCATAGGATCCAAAACTGTCGGACTAATACCATGAACCAACCATAATATTTCCCATGTGCGTGCGCTTTTCTCTGCATGAAAGGAACTTTTCTCTTTATGAAAGTGCGTGAACTTTTCTCTGCATGAAAGGAACTTTTCTCTACATGAAAGTGCGTGAACTTTTCTCTGTATGAAAGGAACTTTTCTCTGC
>APFE030146822.1:2234-14556 GCA_000404065.3 Pinus taeda
TTTTCATTTGAATCATCCAAGAATTGTTCATTCATGTAATGTAAAGGAGGTTTCCCCCTCGAAGAGGCTAAATTCTAAGGCGTTGATCTATCTTTTCTATCTTTTCTTGAGCTGGTTTCATAACATTCAATGCTCCTTCCCTTGTTTTGACATAAACCTGCTCAATACTCCCACTCCATGTGTATTGTCTGGTCTAGTATAGACCATTGAATACATGAGATGACTGGCTACACTTGCATATGGAACATGAGACATCTACTCTTCCTCTTCTTGTGTCTTGGGATACTGTTCAACAAATAACTTTACACCTACAGGAATATGAGCCTTCACTGGTTTACTATCCTACATATTAAGCATCTACAGTATTGTCTCGGCATACTTCCTCTAGTTTAACCAGATCTTTGTCTTTGCCCAATCTCATTTAATTTCCATGCCCAAAATATAGTTTGCAACACCAAGATCTTTCATGTGGAATTTGGAGGACAATTTGGTCTTCAAATCCTAGATAATTTATTTCTAATTTGCAACCAGCAACATATCATCCATGTAAAAAACCAGATAAATAACATAGTCACCAATTAATTTAAAATACACATAGTGATGTTCTTTGCTTCTAGCGAAGCCAATTCCCCGTATCAATGTATCAAATTTCTGATACCACATCCTTGGTGACTATTTTAACCCATACATAGAATTTTTTAACTTGCATATCAGTTATTTCTTACCCTTCACCACAAATCCTTCAAGTTGCTTCATGTAGATCTCCTCGTCCAGATCCCCATGAAGAAATGATGTCTTCACGTCCATATGTTCTACCTCAAAATCAAAACCAATAGCAACAAATAAAAGTAATCTAATAGAAGATACCTTGGCAACATGAGAAAAAATATCGCCAAAATCAATTCCCAGCACCTGGGAATAACGTTTCGTTACCAAATGAGCTTTGTATTTCTCCACCTTTCCTTCTACATTTGTCTTCTTCTTGAACACCCATTTTCTACCAATGGTTTTCGTTATAGCCAGCTACTCCACCATATCCCAAGCCTCATTTTTGTGAAAATATGCCATTTCATCAACCATGGCCTTTTTCTAGAGTTTTCCATCCTCTGAATCTACTGCTTCCTTCATAGTTCTGGGATCATCATCAATAATAGATAAAGAAAAATTTGAAGAGAGAGAAAATGGACTATACCTTTCTGGTTGCCTTCTGTCTCGAACTGAACTTCTCACAACTAGATTTTGTGGCTCTTCATCTTCTGATTCCTCTTCTAATGTAGAGTCTAATTCTTCCTCCTTTAGCTCAAACTCTATCTTCTCATGTTCCTTTGGTAGGACTTCATTTTTAATAACATTTTTCACCTCTATAAACACCACATCTTGGCTGTACACAACCTTCCTTGTTACTGGGTTCCAAAGCTTATAACCTTTTAAACCATCCTTATACCCAATAAAAATGCACTTTTCAGATTTACTATCCAACTTTGTTCTTTTCTCCTTCGGAACATGTACATATGCATCACATCCGAATACCCTCAGATGTGAAATAGAGAGTTTCTTACCAGTCCATACCTCTTATGGAGTCTTATCCTACAACGTTGATGAAGGTGGTTTGTTGACCAGGTAACATGCAATCTCCACTGTCTCTGCCCAGAATTCCTATCCTAACCCAGCACCACTGAGCATGCTTCTTTCCCTTTCCATCAAGTCTTGTTCATTCTTTATACAAATCCACTTTGATCAGGTGTGTATGGAGTAGTTTTCTATTATGTTATACCACAGTTCTTACAGAACTCTTCAAACTCCTTCTTGTAAAACTCTCCACCATTATCTGTCTTGAACACCTTTATCTTCCTCTATGTCTAGTTTTCCACTATAGCCTTAAATTCTTTAAACCTGTCAAAGACTTCATATTTCTTCTTGAGGAAATATATCCATGTATTCCTTGAGAAGTCATATATAAATGATACATAGTACATAGACTTACCTAGTGATGGAACCAACACAGGTCCAAGCACATAACCGTGCACAAGCTCTAATATGTGTTTCACCCTCTTACCACTAGAGGGGAATCTCACCCAATTCTGCTTCCCATATACACAATTTTCACAGAAATCAAAATCCAGAGAGATATTAGACATACCTTCTACCATACCTTTACCATGAAGTATTCGAAGGCCCTTCCCTCCAATATGTCCAAGCCTTTCATGCCATAGCATGATATTTTCTCCAGAGATCACTAGATTTTCTGCTCCACTTTCAGGAACCATGGAACTATTGCACCCATTAATAACAATGCTACCTTGCAACTTGTACAGATTTCTAATCTAAACTCCCTGCATTAATACTAATGCTCCCCTAACCGTCTTAGAGGTATCTTTCTCGAACATTGTTTTTACACCTGCATCATCTAGCTTTCTTACAGAAATCATATTTCTAGCTAATGTAGGAATATGCAGAACACCTGAAAGTGTTCTAATCCTTCCACTTTGCAACTTCAACCTGATTTTTCTGTGACCGGTGATTCTAGCCTTCATGTCATCCCCTAAGAAGACATCACCACCATCATATTTATCATACTTGTAGAACCACCCTCTATGGGGAGTGAAGTGAAAGGATGCACCTGAGTCAATCAACCATGGCTCATGATATACATGTGTACTTGAAGAAGAAACTAATTACACATCCCCACCTTCATCTGAGGTAGTTTTCACCTCTGCAAAAGGAGCATCATTAGTTCCCTTTCCTTTCTTAGGAGCTTTAGATTTACGTTCCCTTTTGTAGTTCCCTTCCTTTCCACATTTCTAGCACACCTTTACAAGTTTTCCTCTAGATTTTGATCTCCCTCTAGATTTTGATCTCCCACTCGAGGACTAATTTTTGTTTTTGTTCTGAGACTGTCTTCGTACAAATAAGGCATCACCATTCTGTCTCTCCATTTTTTCCTTCTTATCTACTCCGTCAATAAGGATGAGACTATTTCATCAAACTGTGGGGCAGTTGCACTGCTACCTATTACAACAACCAAACTATCCCATGCATTTGGTAGAGAACACAATAAACTAATTCACTTTTCTTCATCTAAAAGTTTAATATCAACAGATAATAGCTGGCTTACCACATTATTAAATGTGTTCAGATGCTCTGTCACCAAGTCTCCATATTTCATCCTCATGTTATACAACTTTTCGTAGGAACAGTTTATTCACCAGAGACTTAGATTGGTACAAAGTCCCTAACTTCTCCCACAAAGCCTTCATCATAGCTTCCCTTATACATTCAACAATGCTGACTCTGAGACACACAATTGTATTGTGCTTTTTGCCTTCCGATCCAACTTCTTCCATTCTTCATCAGACACTCCCATTGGTTTAGTACCTGGATCTATCGCGGTCCATTGATCTTTATCCACGAGAAGATCCTCCATCTTGAGTTTCCACCACTCAAAACTCTAACCATTAAATTTCTTGATCTCTATCTTTCCACTACTCACCATCTTCTTTCACCATAAGAATAGATCCCATAGATCTCCCACTAAATAGGATCTACCATAGGTCTGGGCAAAACCCCTCAGTAGAAAAGGCGTCCCCTTGAAGCCAAAAAAGCTCTAATACCAAATGCAGGTTTTAATCCCATACAAAAATTACCTCATATGAATTATAAAAATAGAAAATAAGTAATGGTGAGAACATAACACATAAAACAAATATACACAGAGATTATCCCATGGATCCCAAAAACGGGACTACCAGATTGATTTTTCATTATGTTCCTTTAAATTTTACAATACATATATATACATTCCAAAGCATCCATAAACCCAATCCATTAGCCCTAGATTAGAACATAACAGTAGTTCCCTTGACCAGATCTGCAAAATACCATGGACGGAAAACCATCGCACCCAAAACCATGTGCGAAATCCATGCACAAAACCATAGGTAGGTCCACCCACCTAATATAGGGTCCAAAAAAATTTCCCCAAGCCACTGCCCTAGACACTGTAGAGTGGGGTTAGTCATGGAAATAATATAACACAACCCAATAGAGGTGCTAGGGAATTTTGTTCGCTAACGTGGCCTATTTTTTCTTTCTTAAGTTCCTAGCGCTTTAGTTTCTTTAAACTCCTATCCACCATGTGCTACCCCAATATCGAAGCCCCTCTCATCGAATTTTTTTCAAGTGCTAACTGATAAAGTGTCAACATCCTCAACCTCCAATATGCGGTCTCGAATATGATGTCATCACTCCACATGGAACCTCATGAGTGGTGACATGTGTCACCCAAATTATTCCATTTAGGCCCCCTCAAAATGCCAATAATTTGTTCCATGTGTCCTTTCATACCGCCACGTCACAATGACGCCAAATTCCACTGTAGCTTCATCAGAACCAATCATATGCTACCATGTGTCTCGCTAGAGGAGAGAGAAAATGGCCCCTCCACCTTTGGTTTTGTGATGAAATCCTTTGTTAACTTTTAACGACATTCCCTGACTCTTTTTAACACTATCAACACCTTGTGAATATCATAACTTTTTAAAGGATGTCACTTAAGAAGTTTTGATTCTCTGATTCATCGACCTTCTAATGTGCCAATGCTCTGATATGTAGGACCTTTGACATGTGATCGTCGATATGCATTGGACCTTCAATATGTGATTGTTTCTATTCTTTGGATGTATAATATGTGATGGTTGATATTTTTTGGACCTATGATATGCAATCACCAATATTCTTTGAACCTCTAATATGTGATCGCTTATATGCTCTTTCCTTCCTAAGGCTTCAATCCTTGAAACTTCAACAGACCATATATTTTTCTCCAGGAGTCCATTTTTGGACTTTCACATACTGCCGAAAGTATTGTTCAGAGAAATTTCCAATAGGGAAGGCCTGATATAGTTTTTGAGTCCTTATGCTTCTTAGAATATGACTACAAACTTCTCTGCTTATTTACTGGAATTTCCTAAAAATGTTGACAACCCTACTATCAAGAAATTTTCCTTGTTTATTACAATTTTAAATGTTGACACTAGAACTATCAGCACATTCCAAAAAAGATTTAAAATGTGAAATGTTTATTGTGATAATAGTTGGCTCCATGGGGATGTTTTTAATCACTTATGGCAGTAAGAACCCCCCATAGACCAACTGCCTCATCCATTACAAAATTTGGCTAAAATCAAAACTGAATGAGAAATACAACTTCATCTTTTGAAGAGATGATTTTACAAACTCTGAAATTGAAAGTAGAAAATACAATTGTTTCTAGAAAACGTTTTATTTTTCTGATGAATATCAGTAGAACCTTAGGGCCTTCAGTTCGGGCTTCAAGTCCTTTAGAAAATTCATCCACACCTACAAGATATTTTCAAAATATATGGATATCTACAAGGAAACTTGAAAATCATCATGTGTTTAAGAAATATAATGCTTTAGGAAATGTCCATTGACTAGACCTCATGGTAAATATTCTCCATGTGGACCTTCTAAGATGAAACATTTTTTCCCTAGAAAGCTCCAATTCTATATGGACCTTTCCAAATATTCTCAATCTTCTCGTGTTTACCTTTATCCTCAATGTGAGCATCTCATTTTAGAGCCAAGTCTTGACATTTGAACTCATCCTCTTTGGTTTTTCTCTTGAAAACCTTTTGATTTAATCTTGTATTTTGTGAGATTTTTGATACACCCTTTCTCTAGTTTCCTACACTTCAATTATTTAATTTATCCTTCTCTATAATTGATTTGGTTCCTCTCCCAACTCTTGCAAATATTTCATAACAAGCATTCCATATGGAATAGAAAACAATGCATCAACACCATATACCAACTGAAAAAGAGAAATATCGATTGACCTATTAGTGCCAACTCTATCCGCCCATAAGGTAAATTTAAGTTTTGTGTGCCAAGCCTTTTTGTTATTTTCTAACAGATTTTTAATAATTCTGACTAAGCTCTTATTAGAGGATTTTGCAAGTCCATTACCTTGACGGTAATAGGTTGTGGAATGGCTGAGTATGATATGGTAGTCTTAACAGAATTTTACTAACTTCTTAGGCTTGAAACATTGTGCATTATCGGTAATTATCCTCTTTAGGCAACCAAACCTAGAAATAATATTTTCTAATAATTGAATAACCACAAGATTAGTAGTTTGCCTTCTTGGAAGTTCCTTAATCCATTTTGTAAAGTAATATGTCCCTGTCAAGATCCAGTGATGTTGTGTTGATAATGTTTGATGAATTTCACCTATAAAGTCAAGGCCCCATTGCAGGAAAGCTACCTCTACAGAGATAGGTTTCAAAGGCAAATACATTATTTTTGACTTACTCTCAAACAACTGATATTTGTGACAAGATGTTACTTCTTTTCTAACATCATAAAATAAAGTAGGCCAGTGAAAACCAGCTCTCAATATTTTATTTGTTGTGGCCTTCTAGTAATGATGCCCCCCACATGCTCCTTCATGAAACTCTTTACTCATTTTATTAGCTTCATCTTCTAGCAAGCAGTTCAAAAAACTACCTTGAGGATCTTTCCAGTATAGATAACCATTCAAAAGATAATCCTTAATGGATTTCAATCTAAAAAATCTACCTGTGTCTTATCTATTACTGATGTCACTTGTAAATTTTGTAAAATGTAAACAACATCAGCATACCATAGATATTTTTTAAAACAATATTCAACTTCAACCACTGATTCTTCATCTGTTATATCTGATAATTCAAAAATAGAATTTATACCAACAACATCAAGATTTGACTCAGTCCTTAGTTTGGGTAGACCTTGTCCTTTAATCAACTTCGTAGGTTTGATTTCCATGTTGCACTCTAAAATTTTAGCAATCCATGTCCCTCTTCTACCATCACTGTTTGACTATGCTAAAATACTCTTTGTTGCAGCATCTAGTACATATGCAATCACATGAGAATGCAAATTAAACATTGTAAAATATTTTAGTGCTTTGATCAATGCATATGCCTATTTATCTATAATGTTGTACTTTAGTTCAACATCCCTCAATGCTTTGCTGAAAAAAGAAATGGGTTGTTCTTGTCTTGCATCATTCTTCTGAATAAACGCGCCATAATAGTGTCTCCAGAAGCAAAAGAAAAAATCATGAAATCTTTTGAAAAATCTGGACTAATGAGAAAAGGTGATTGGCCTAAGGCTCTCTTGATATCATTAAAACAATTCTTCTCTTTTTCAATCCACTTAATTGCACTCCCTTTTTGAAGCATTCCTATTATTACTTTTAAGATTTCTACAAAATTTAGAATAAAATGCCACAGAAAGTTTACTTTACCTAAGAAATATTGCACTTCCTTTTCACTTCTTGGTTGTTCCATCTTTCAGATTGTTTTCAATCTAATGGGGTCTATCTTCTTGTTGTCCTTTAAAACTATATACCCCAAAAACTTTCCTTCTCTCGTGGAAAAATGGGATTTCTTAGGATTAAGAGAAATTATGAATTTCTTGCACTTACTAAAAACTATTCTAAGATGTTTCAGATGGGGAGATTTGGAATTTGAGAAAACAATAATATCATCAAGATAAATCACCACAAATTTATCTCTTTCATCAGCAAAGATGATGTCCATTGCACGTTGAAAAGTGGCTCCTACATTCATGAGTCTGAATGGCATATTAGAATAGATGAATGTACCCAATGGTGTGAAGAAGGCAATCTTCTCCTAATATTTTGGGTTGACCAGGATCTGATTGTATCTTGAAAAACCCATCCAGCATGGAAATACTTTCCAAACCAACCACCATTTGGAGAATGTGATCCATTTTCGGTAAAGGATAATTATCCTTCATTGAGACTTTATTTAAATTTCTGAAATACACACACAAGGGAATTTCCCTTATTTTCTTTCTTACTAGCACCAAGTTTGCTACCCAATTGGAAAATCTTAATGGAAGTATAATTTTTGTAGCCAACAACCTCTTCACTTATTTCTCACTCAGTGGAAGTAGTTTCAAATTGATCCTTCTTAACTTTTGTTTGAATGGTTTCTCATTTTCCTTAAGTGGTATATTATGTTGGATAATGGACTAATTATAAATCTTTAAATATTTGTACCTCCAGATGAATATATAAGTGAATTCCTTCAATAATTCTACATACTGTGTTTTCTTCTCTTTCTTCAAAGTGCTGGAAACTTTGACAACTTTTGGGTCACTTTCGGTTCCCAAATTGTAATGCTCCATCTCCCCCTCAATCGACAGAATTTTTGGCTTCACTGCTACATCATTAGAATCAAATAATCTTTCTAAAGGTACTAAGCCTCTAGGAACCAAATTATTACTAAACTGGATAATTTCCTTTCCTGCTACAACATTCAAATAGACTATTGTTTTAGAATTTTCATCTACAATTTGAACTTCATGCCTTTCTATCGGAGTGCTGAGGAATTCATCTATTCTCTTTAAAAATCTTCTGATATGTTTACCATTTTCAAAAACCTATCAATGATTTGTATTATCTGGAATTGAAGCACGATGCCTAACATCTATCTCATATTTTTCATTTTAATACAACAGAGCTTTAAATTTACTAGTAGCATTTATTAGAGCATCTGCAATTCCATTCTTCTCTCTTAGTATCAATGAGATTTCATGTTCAACAAAGAAGTTAGAAAACAAATCCCAAAATTCATTTCTATAAGCTCTCATTCTGGGATGCCTAGTTTGATAAACAGATTTAACTTGGTTCACAACTAGCTCTGAATCTCAAAAAATGTGAACTTTATGTGCCTTTTGCTCTTGTAATAGATTTAAGACAATAACAAGAGCTTCATACTCCACTATGTTATTTGTACAATTGAAAAACAATTTAAAATAATGAAATTGAATTATACAATTTAGTGGAAAAATGTAGGCTTTAACCCCTTACATAAATTACCTGCATACGAATTCTAAAAACAGAAAATAAACAATGACGAGAGCATAACACATAAAACAAATATACACAAATATTTTCCCTTAGATCCCCAAACTGGGACTGCCAGATTGATTTTTCATTATGTACTTTTCAATGTTACAATACATATATATACATGCTGAAGCATCCATAAACCCCAATTCATTAACCCTGGATTAGAGCATAACCACAGTTCCCTTGACTAGATCTACAAAATACCATGGACCGAAAACCATCACGCCCAAAACCATGTGCGAAATCCATGCACAAATCCATAGGTAGGTCCGCCCACCTAATATAGGGTCCACGACCATTGCGGCTAGTCATGGAAAGAATATCACAACCCAACCAAAAATACACATGCCTGCTCCCGAACCATTCTCACATGTGGGTCCATCAAAGTATAATTTCCAAACCTCCCTGAAAGAAATCTGAACTTGTTCTTGCTAAATATCAGTTTCATTTGTTGCTAACATTCACCCTCAAAACAACCATCATTGAAGAATATATGTGACCCCAACTCTGTATCTACTGCATATATTGGATGATTATCTAGCTGCATGTTTCTACTCACCATATAGGCCATTTGAAATTCTTGGTATAGCCTTTTCATTTCACCAAAAAATGGTATAGAAGCATAAGTCATGTTCATCTATAAAGTTCCTCCCAATATTATTGCCCAAGATCGAGATAACAACATGCCAAATCAAGCAAGAATGTTTTCTACTACTATATCCATCAAAACACTTTTAGTGGGAATCTAAGCTAAGGTGACAACTAAATCTTTAATCATTCCTAAGGATTTTACCTTTCTAGAATCAAAGGAGAAAAAATATTTATAGGGTCTAGTAATTTGAAGTCCTAGATGCTCCATGAATGATTTGGGCATGAGATTATGTGAGGTTCCGAAATCTAACATTGTGTTATGAAGAATCATATCATGCACATTTAGACTTACGATAAAAAGGTGGCATGCCATCTTTTTCACTTGTGATGTGTGGGCCAAATACAAATTGAGGAGCATCATCATCTAGGTTCAAAGAATCTTTTGAAATTATGTTGACTTGATAAATATCTAAATTTTTAATCATAGTAGAAATTATTTTCTTATATTGCTCATTTCTTAAAAGTTCAACAAAAGGAATTGACACTTTCAACTTATTGATTTCAAACTCTAGATTAAACACTGACTTTAATTTTTCTGCATTTTGGTATCCTTTCTACTTCTTTTGGATTGTCCTTCTTTGGCTCCTCTGGTCTCTTCAATATCTCTCTTATGGTTTCATCCTATTGTTCAGATGTTGTCTTTTATGGCAGAGATTTAGTAGGGAAATTTTGTTTTCTAAGGTTTTACTGTCTTTGAAAATCTATCACTGCATTATTGTACCCCTACTGATAAACAACTTAATTGCATATATGAATGTTCTCTTTTACTCTTGAGCATCCAACAGAAAGGTCATATTCTTCTTTGGTGGAAAAAAATTGGGTCTCCTTGTCATCTAAGTACCCATTTTGATGTTCTTGTTCTTCATTAGTATCCTCATCTACAAATGATTATGGAAAAGGAGGTTGAATAGTGGATTGTTGTTCTTTAGGAGATTTCTACTCTTTCGGACGATTTTGAGTTGCCTAGGGTATCCTAAAATTCAGATTTACAACTTGAGGTTGATTCTCACCTCGGGGAGGGGTCAAATTATCCACCAGTTTCTCCATAATTTTTAGCATCACATCAAATTTCAAGTCAGGGGATGAACATGACTCTTTTATAAAACCTACTCTTCTTTCAACCTTCATTTTTCCTTCTTTGCCAATGAATTTGCCTCTAATCCAATTGCACTACTCTGCATTTGCTCCAAAGTAGTAGGGTTTATCTCATGGAGTTGATAATCCAAATTGGAATCAAAACAATCAAGATAATGTAACAAAGCTAAACGAGGAGGGGGTTTGATTTCATTCATAATATAACCATAGGTCTTATTAAATCTGACTGTGAATTCTTGTACAGATTCCCTTGGGTACCTTTAGAAAGTTTATTTGATTCTAATGATGTAGCAGTGAAGCCAAAAATTCTATCGACTGAGGGGGAGATGGAGGATTACAATTTGGGAACCGAAAGTGACCCAAATGTTGTCAAAGTTTCCATCACTTTGAAGAAAGAGAAGAAAAGACAGTATGTAGAATTATTGAAGGAATTCACTTATATATTCATCTGGAGGTACGAATATTTAAATATTTATGATTAGTTCATTATCCAACATACTATACCACTTAAGGAAAATGAGAAACCATTCAAACAGAAGTTAAGAAGGATCAATTTGAAACTACTTCCACTGATTAAGAAATAAGTAAAGAGGTTGTTGGATGCAAATATTATCATTCCACTAAGATTTTCCAATTGGGTAGCAAACTTGGTGCCAGTAAGAAAGAAAAGTGGGGAAATTCCCTTGTGTGTGTATTTCAGAAATTTAAAGAAAGTCTCAATGAAGGATAATTATCCTTTACTGAAAATGGATCACATTCTCCAAATGGTGGTTGGTTCAGAAAGGATTTCCATGCTGGATGGGTTTTTTAGGATACAATCAGATCAAGATATAATAGATTTGGATATAAAGGAGTTATCTTACATAGATGTTCTTATAATGAAGTTGTTGATGATGGTTTTCCTTGTTGTTGAGAATCAGTGCTTGATATTGATGAAGTTTTTGTGAATTAACAATGTTTACATTCAAAATGAGTATGTCGTTGGAGTGTTGATTCCATGGAAATAAAATTTATTATATGTTGGATAGGTGTTGAGGATGAGAGGGGTTATTTATTGACTTTGTGTGAGGGTAATAAAACAACAAAATTCCTTTATATTAAATCTATGATTTATTTTGGGGTATAAAACTTGCAGGAAACAAATTATGGAATGATGCCAATAAAAGAGTTGTTGCAAAAAGGCATGAGACTTGGTTTTGAAACCATTTTTATAGTTCATAAGTCACTTCTCACTATGGTACATTTTTATTTGATTTATGTGTATGTATATTATTTATTTCAATTTTCATTATTCTCACCAATGTAAATACACTCATTACACTTTATTTTTATGTTTGCAGATGGAACAAGAAGAATACGAATGCAATCAACAAAACATCCATCCAAATAAACCAAGTCATGGAAGTATCTCAAGAAGTACTGACATCAGTTCACTGAAGAATGATTATCTATTTGGATATCAATGCAATTTGTTGTATTTTTTGAAATAATTGTATCTGAAAATTAGACCTTTTTTTTATTGTAATGGACATAGTGTCCCGATTGAAAGGCATGGGATTACCAATAACTATCCCATTTTGTATGACAATGAGCCTCTTATTTATATATAATAAAATACATTTTAATTTA
>APFE030146823.1:0-21861 GCA_000404065.3 Pinus taeda
AAAACCATCGCGTCCAAAAAACATGTGCGAAAATCATGCACAAAACCATAGGTGGGTCCGCCCAACCTAACATAGGGTCCAAAACCAAAATTTTCCGAGGCGCTGCCCCGGACCCCATAAAGTGGGGTTACGGGTACCCCTCAAACCCCATGTTAACTATGTGGAAAGAATATAACACAACCCAACAATCTCATTATCTAGAAAGTTGACCTAGAAACACCTCTTTGATACCTTAGTGCTTGCATAAATTAGTGGCAAGTTTCCTCGCTCTCGGAAACATGTTTACATCATTGACCTTCGACCGAAAGATTATGTGTGGTGTTAGACATCAACTCATTCATTCACACCATATGGATTGTGCTAGAGTACCTTGAGAACCTTTAACATTATCGGTGGTTCCTTTCACATGTTTTAACGACTTACATCATTGGCTAGTAATTAGATGGTTTCTACCATGTTCAACTTCAGCTCATTAATTCACATGGTTAGACTCGTACATTGGTTGGTTGTGTGAATGAGGTAGAAGCCCCAGAACTAGTTTCATCCATTTGGACTGCAATTTTAGGATTAATACAAGATCACAATGTATGATGGCTATGATCATACAGACAGTCATCTATTCATGGTTCCACCATCAGTCATCCATGGGCATGTATTTTGATCATTGTACATGTAATGTTAGCTTATGTGTTGAGCATGGGTATGCCTCCCTCAACAAAGATATCATGATGTAAATGTATTGAAACAGTTGATGCTCTCGTCAATTGTTCTTGGACCTTATTTGTCACAAGGTAAAGAACTTTAGTCATTAGTTGTCATTTTTGACTTTGTGCTTTAGGGGGAAATCTATTATAGGACATTTTGTTGCCTCTGGTCAAGAGGCCTTCAAATGGGATCAATTCACATCCTTTTACATATTTTCATAATCCCTATAGAAAGCCCTAAGCATGACTTTGCTAAATCCCTAAGTTTATGCTCTTAACTGCTAAATTCCCAAACTTTTAAATCCCAACGCACCCTGGCCCTTTAGGGACCATTGTTGACTACCAGGTTGACCCTCTTTGTACCTGTGTTGATCACCAACAAGTTGCTCAATCTTGGGGGTGTGCTCATTCTAGAAATCTAGAAAAAAGAAAAAGAATCACAAACCTTCCTCTTCCAAAATCTTTTTGAGGTTGTTTCAACCATTTACCTTGGATAAACATTGTAATCCTATCTAATTCCACCTTTGAGAAATCAATTTTCTATCTCTTGAGCTCATCCTCCCATCACTTTTGAATCTCAACGCTAGATTGGTAAATGGATAAGGATTCATTAACTACCTCCCTCATCTATATATTTGTAGCCATCCATGGGCAAGGGGTTGGCTTTTGGATATTGATTCTACCCTCATGCTATTGCTTTGTGAGTCAGTATTCCATGCATTAGGGTGACATAGAGGGATACTTTGCGGCAAGGAAATGACAAGTCAACTTGAGAATCTCTTCTACAAGATTAACTCATACTTTTGGTTGTAAATCTCTCCATTTATATTCATAAAAGGAGTATATTATTTTACTATATATGATGTTATGATTTCATGTATTTCAATACCATGTTAATCTATTGAATGAAGGGATTGGATTATGCTACATAGATGTCGTAGATCTTTGGATTGTCTTGTTTGATTGTGCAGGTTCTAGTTATAGTGATCAATGCTAAGATTGGAGTGTACAACCCGAGGAAGGAGAAAATATTGTGACAGATTCTAGGTAGGCTTCATCCCATCATTTAATTACTTTAAGGAAGGTGTTGTTCCCTTTCCTTTTTTTGTTCTAGTTCATTCCACCGAGCCTAGGGAAGACATTTATGTCCACAGTCATAGATTCTATATAACAAATTGGAAACTCTAATGGGGATTGATTCAATCCATTGGTGGTTTTTCTTTTCCCTTAGTATCTATTTTGCCTCTTGTTTTGATCTTTATAGTTTCACTCAATCCTGATTAGACCTAGGAATATCTTTCATTGAGTTTCAATGGCAACTTTTGTGTTAGAAACTTGCATCCCATGATCAATGCACCCGTTGGTTTGGAGACATTGTGTTGCAGTGCAACCTAGCCTTCTTTGCACCTACGCTACAGTGCACCCTAGCCCTATTAGCACCTGCACTTAACCTTGTTTGATGCAAACATTTTCCTTTTTCTGATTTTCTCTTTGATTAATTTTGTTCCAATGGGTCATCCTTGTGTCCTTGAGTGTGTCTTGGTCTCTCATAAGCCTTAATCTTGTTTTCTTTTGGTTTTGAGTGCATTTGATAATAATTTTTTTATATTTTCCTTTATTGTTGTCATTAGGTCATTAATGAACTGAATTTTTTTATCATTGAGTGATTGAAAGAATTGGTGTTTTATTCATCATTTTGAATGGTTTTCTTCTAGCAATGATTAGACAAATATATTAGATTTCATCTACAAAATAAGTGGAATCCAAAGGGAAAATATTATGCATCATGCATTGCATATAGGGATTTGATTTTGACTGGAATAGTGAAGTTGAGGAGATCAATTGTTGCATTGTTGATTTATTTCTTCTTCCCCTACTTGGTTAGGCCTTTCATTATTAAAATGAAAATGAAAGAGTTCATTTTGTCATATTAGTTGCGTCATAGGTGTGTTTAGGTGACATCGAGTTTTTAGCCTTGAAATCAAAACATAATTCAAGATCAACTCTAAAATTTATATCAATTAACCTAAGGAGCATTTAAAACATAATGACACACTTAGAGGTCTAAGATAGACACGTGTTCAAGCATATTTAGACATAGGAGTTATCGTTTTTTCTAGCATCACATTCTAGGGGTGACATCCCATTCTAGGTACGTAAGTGTATCGAGTTGTTCTCCACATACCTCTGGGTATATTGGATGATGCTCCACACATGATAAGAATATAGGAGCTCTCTCATCAAATGATTACGCATTAGAAAGAACTACTACAAACTACACTTCTATGTACCGTTGAGTATATTTTGGAAGTCCACTATAGGTTGTTATTCATCCATAGGTAGCCGAGTCGGTTGCCTTGTACGCTGTAATACACCAAACACAACATTCGAGGAGATTTCCTGCACATACGTTAAGTCCTTCGTTCGCCAAAGTGGATATTGCAGTTCATGATTGCTTGGAAAATCATTTTTCCTAGTTTACCCCTTTTTTATTTTTATTTTGTGTCTTTAATTTCTAAAATCAATTATTTGACTGTGGAATAACATCCTCACCATGGAACAATTCCTTAGTGGATCTAAGGTTGAGACTATTGGCAAAAATTCCTGAGTCCACAAGTCAAGGGAACCACTCTGATGGGAACCCTGGTCCTTTTCCTTCTTTAGGAAATATTTGTGCTCCTTATATGGAAACATTGTCTCTTATCGGATTTACCATTGGTTTACTAGTTTGGTTATTTCGACCCCTATGGTTTCGAATTATGTACAAACTGCTGCTCAACTAAGTTCTCCTCCACCTAAACAATACGAACCTCAAGTTGCTCCTAAATTTGACCCTTTTCCCTCTTCACCTGTTGTTTATTCATCCCTTTCTTCATCCTCTCCTGGGGAAATTATTTATTCTAGTAGCTAGGAAAATAAGAATAAGAAGGAAAGGAAGAGAAGAAGAAGCAAAATAAGAAGGGGGACAACCAAGCAACCATTGCTATGAATGAAACTAGTATGGAGGAACCTTCCAATCAATCCTGTAAAGTTAAATTCCCTTGCATGTTTTGTAAGGGTCATCACCTTCTTAGAGATTGTCCTCGTATTCCCATGATATTATAAGTGTGGTCTACATACTCATATCATCCTTTGTCATTATCCTATGGAGATCACGCTGGTGATAAACCATCGATTAGTGATCATAAGGTCCATGGGAAAAAGGGTAAAGTCAAATTTCCCTATAAGTTATGTGAAGGGAATCATCCTATTCACCTTTTTCCTTATATATTGGATGAAGCCTCAAAAGCATTGGAAAGCCTTGCAACTTCTCAGCCTCGTCTTTTGTATGGTTATCAAAATCTTTCTCCAAATCCTCTACTAGTTGATGAAGTGATTGATCAGAGTATGTCTCTTGTAAATCCCACTCTCTCTGAATGTGAATCACATGAGTCTATTCCCTACCAACCATCAGTTGAGAAAATGGTTGACTCGATTCCACCTTCAGTTGATTGTACTTGTCATGTACAACGCGAACTTCATACTTCTTAGGTTCTTCTCATTTCTTCAGATTCCAGTGAATTGAAGGGAAATCCTCCCATTCTAATGGTACAGGGGGGGATCTTCCTAATCGCATGGCACTGGGGGGAAATCCTCCCATTTCCACAATATAGGGGAGTAATTATCTCATTCCCATAGCACAAGGGGGTAGTTCTCCTGTTCCCATGACACCCCCTCCAAGTAGTATGGTCACTTCCTTTTATTGGAGTCGACTGGCAAGATATCGTCTTCCTCCTTACATTCCCTTCCATATCATAATACATGCTTATAATATGGATGTACTTGAAAGAATCTTATATGAAGGTGTGTATGTTAGTATTCTAACCTCAATTTCTTAGAAAGCTTTAGGATCTTCACAGCATGTGCCTATTACCTAGAATCTGTTGCCTTTTAATAGAGGAACCAGTCAATCGTTATGGGTCTTTCCTTAGTTACCGCTTACTTTGGGAGGAAAGATTACCTATAAATATTTGATGGTAGTCCAAGTCCCTTTGGATTTTAATTTACTCCTTGGACATGACTATGTTTATGACATGGGAGCTCTTGTCTCTTCACTCTTCTGTGTGATGTGTTTCATGCATGAAGGAAGAATCGTGACCATTGACCATATTTCATTCATTGGTCCTTATTTGATTCCCAATTAACCACCTTCCATAAATGGTCTTTATATGCAAACGATATCTCCCCCGCCCCAGATTAATTATGTGGAAACATGTTCCATGACTGGGTCTACTAATGATCTAGTAGGTGATGTAGTGTATAATTTACATGGAGCATTAGAATCTGATCTATTCATTTGATCCTTTGATACATTTGAGAGTGTTTTTATCCCTTTTGATGAGAACCTCTTGGAAGTCATGGCCTTCTACAAGTCATGATCAAGGTTCCCAGAGAATATTTCATTTTCTTGTGTCAAGCTCCTTGAAAAATGAAATAAGGTTCCCAGAGTAGAGTTCTTTTTATTTTGTCAAGCTCGTTAAGAAATAAACCATGTTTCCAAGAGCATAGTTCTTTTTCTTGTGTCATGTTCGTTAAAAAATGAAATGAGGTCATGAGCATAGTTCTTTTATTGTGTCAATCTCATTAAAAAATGAAACATATCCCCTTCCAATTCGATTCTTTGATTATATCTCATAAATTCCCAATTGATTCTTTCATTTGATCTCGTAAATGAACCTTCCTTCCATCCACCTATTTGTTAAACACATACATGGCAACAATAGAATATTAAAGATAAGCAGGAGAGTACATCTATTATTAACAAATGATATACATTTATAGTACATTCATATGACCTTTGGTTTCATATTCCAAGGTCTCTTGGACTTCCTTAGTCTATTCAGCTTCCACACAAACCCTTAGAGGATTAGGTGTCCAACATTCCCCCCTTAATTTGAAGGGTTATGTATGAGTCCAAGAAGAGATCTATAATACAAAATGTGCAAAAATGCATGGCAGCACTAGGCTGAATGTGCTCTCTGAAATGTTGGTATAAAGGGAGGTGGTTTAAGGATGACCACCAACACTGGAATGCTTAGTGTAGTTCCTGGAACTCTTCCAAGTCTAGCATGAAGCTCAAGTCTTCTGCTAGAAGAAGTGCTCCTAATGTTTTGAAGAGGGAAACCTTCAACCATGAAAGGGAGGTCTCACCCCACATAAAAGGGAGAACCTCAACCTGAAAAGGGAGGTCTCAACCTATGACGTTTTAAGGATGACCAATAACTCTGGAATGATGAATGCAATTCCTGGAACTCTTCCGAAACTGGCAAGAAGCTGAAGTCTTCTTCTAGAGGAAGTTTCCCCAATTCTTTGAAGAGGTATCACTGACTAAAGGCATGCTCAGGGGCATCTTTGTCTATGGCTACAACTCTGAATCTAGTATGGTAGGTTGTGGCTCAAGATCGCTTGATGTGGATTTGAAGCTTGTAGATGACCATCATTTCCCCCCTATTAGATACAAGGTGAGATGATGGAGAAAACCCAACTGCAAGATATTTCAATACTCTAGAACAAGTTCTGATATGTGATTGGAATATCTTTTTGGTTGTTGATGCCCATTGCCAAGAAGCGATCCATCCAAGATGAATCTTTGTTCTTGTAGGAGGTTTGTTTCTGAAGCATCTATTTGAAGAATGACTGGTTTTATGATAGTGCTTATGTGGATGAAGATCAAAACAGTGATCCTTCAGATGGCCAACTCGGTCATAGTGTTGGCATTTCATAATCTGTTGTTGTGGAAGAGGGGCAGAATATGGAACAACTGCAGGTGGACTATCATGAGGAGCAGGTGAAGATGAACTATCCTGAAGAAATCCAACACTTTGAAATTGGATTGGTTTGGAGTAGTCTGGAATATGAAAGGACAAGTCCTTGTCATATCCAGGACCAATTCTGTGCTTGTTGCTGACAAGCTCTTCCCAAGGTCTGATGACCGACTTGGGAAGTGTAGGCTGAATTTTTGCATCTGCATGTACAACTTCTACTGAGAGGGGCTTAATGATCTTATCAATTTGTTTCTTATGGGAGCCTGTTTCAATGTTCTGAACAAAAACAGGTTCAGAATGCTGACTCCACTTCTGAAATTCTTCTTGCTGACACTGAGATTCAAGTTCCAAAAATTCTACCTTTTCGTGGGTATGCTGCAAACATGTTTGAATGTCAACAAGAGTGGTTTTTTTGATTTCGACTGTGTCTTTGATAGTATATTGTATCAGAGTTTTCAAAAACTATAATATACCACCAATTAGAGCCATAACAAGTGCATCACTATTGAAATCAAAGTGTAATAGTTCTAATGGCAAGAAATGGCTGAACTCTCCTCCAGAAAATACTACTTTTAATTTTCAACTTTCTACCTTCATGATTGGATAAAAAACTAATTAAGAAAAACTTCATTACCAACTTCAATATACTATGTCGATAGCATATAAGCAATGGTAGTAGAATAGGAAATAAGGTGTAGCCAATGGAGGGTGTCTGCCTTATTGCTTTCTAAAATTTTCCTGAGTAGATTTGCATGTAGTCACCAGTGCAAACTTGATTTTGAATAGAGCAACAAATAAAGGGAGTTTGAACTTTGAATGATAATGTGCTAAACTATCAATCTAATTCCCCTCGGGGCCTCCAAAATGTCGAATTCATAGTCACAACCAACAATTCTGTCACTGGAGTCTAAAAAGCCAAATAAAACACATGGAGAAATCTATCTCGTTCACTGAAGCAGTGTGGACTCTATAGGACATTTGTGGCCTTCTCTGTTGGAACCTGGAATGTCAAGTAGATAAGACACAATTTTTTCTCTTAAACAATTAATCTCATCCCCTACTATTCGATGACAGACTCGACATTCTACAGGTATAGCCTCAACAAAAATCACGAACCAGAAGCTATGAGAGCGTTTTGCAAAGACCGAATCACATAAGAGGGAAGTTGATTTACTTGCTTTGATATCAAAGTGTGTTTCTACAATGGAAATGTGCATTTATGTAAACCAAGAAATGATAGGGTTGTAGAGACCATTATAACTAGCTTAATAAATGTATATAATCGCATGGAAACTAGAGCACCGAGAATACCCACTGTTAAACGCAAATAATTTGAGATGGAAATGACTCTCGACAGGTTGAGTAGCATATGACTTATAAACAATGTAGGAAATTGACCTCAATTTAGTGTAGAGACCAAACACACAGTGTTCAATGTATTTACAAGGTTAATCTTCAACTCCCAACTAGGCACGAAGAAACCAAGTCACAATTATATAATCACCAAAAGAGTATAATCCACACCGCCAAGTATAAAGGTTGCACTCACTGGACGAGACTCACTGCATCATACATGCCAAACACATGTGATAATTGGGTCCAAAAAAGAATGACTCTTCCTCCTTCTATTGCTTGTACTGCTAATGGTGGGCGAGGGCGTGACAAAACAGTGAAGTTGTCTGGTTCACAAGATACGGTTTTGAGATCCACACATTTTAAGAAGAATAAGAGAAGTTTCACATCGATATCAATCTCAGAATTTTCAGTTGCAAGTTCTAATAATGAGCATGCCAACTGGAACTTTATTCCCTATGCTCCTTGCTTGTGTAGTTTTACCTATATTTGAATCGGTTAATCTATCCTTACTATGAAAATTTTGACCAGCAATTGGAATGAATTTATTGATAGGCCTAGGGAAACAATCCTCTTGGCCAGTAGAGCAGAAGCGGAGTGCCTCCTTTGAAGACTCGTAAGATCCATATGAATTCAATGATGAAGAGATGACAACTATGAAAGGGAAAAAGGCTAACAAAATCAAGAAATTACCGGAGGAAGTTCCGATGTTTGGGTTTGCCACAGAGGTGTAATTACATTGCTATGCTCTATATTTCTGACCAAGCAAGGTGGTGGTGAGGCAATACATGGTGTAGGGATGGTGGATATAGAGGTAAATGATGAAGCTGCTATAATGCAAAGACAGCGAGAAGCAGAAAAAATGATAGTGGAATTTTATGTGGCTCTCCTGCTTGGTTTCTTGTCAAAGGAAAGTGAGAATGCATGCCATTCAATATCTCTCTGCCTACTGGGCCCTGGTTTGAAGGTTCTATGCGCCACATCAACAACTTGAAGGAGACTGGGCTCTTTGTGTGAAGTTTCGCGTTATCGTGTGCCTTGTTCTCGCCTTCCTCATTCTAGAATCTATGACCTTGTCATCTCTAGACCCCTGTAACACCTATTATTTACCAATTGCCTGAGCTATACCATTCGATTTGAATATTTTTTTTTTATATAAATGCATTGTCATGAGAATAGGGTTGGTAACTTTGGTAACAGGTTTGAAGCAAGTGGAGTGCAACGACACTCGTCAGTTGCATTGACTTGACAACCACACTGCATACCCAATTTCGTTAACGTAATTTTTCTGTTTCAAACATCCTTAGTCACATCGCTTCTCATGCAACCACCAAGAAACACAAAAAAAAATGCCACCAAAAGCCATTAAGGTCAAACTTTACAGAAACCAAAACCCTAACACTAGAATTTTATTCTTTTCCACACAAACGAGCTGCAGGGAGACATGGTAGAGACATAATTAGTTGAAACGGTTTGGTGAATGTAAGTAGCAGATCTAATAGACAGAGGGACAGGCTCTAAACTTGGTGTGGATGAACAACATGGAGGTGAGAGGTGTTAATATGTTAGTTTGACGTTATTTATGACAACATTGGCATGGGGAGTTAACCAGAAACAGGTATGCATGGCTTTCAAAACACTTAACACAATGTGCAGATATGAATACAACACTGCATATACATTTAGCATATGAACTAGCACATATAACAGAAGGAGCTTCAACGCAATTGTAAAGCACATAACAGAAGGAGAGACTCACTACTTCATTCATCGTTGTGGAATTCAATACAATGCCAAATTGTTTTGTATTCCCCTTGAACTTCAAATCCAAGATGCTAGTAGGAACATAGACATTATGGAAAGTATTGTAGGAATGCAAATCATAAGAAACTTAGAAATGCAGAGAAACTCAGATATGCAGACCTAGGGCTCTGACCAGTGTAGATAGATTCTGGAATCTTTTAGACAATGCTCAAGTTTGACAAACACACAGAGAAAGACCACAAAAATTAGTGGCTCAAATATGAGCAGGGCAAGATATCTTCTACTCTGATACCATGTTAAACACACACATGGCAGCAACAGAATATTAAAGATACACAGGAGAGTACATCTATTATTAACAAATGATATACATTTATAGTACATTCATATGACCTTTGGTTTTGTATTCCAAGGTCTCTTGGACTTCCTTAGTCTATTCGGCTTCCAAACCAACCCTTAGAGGATTAGGGGTCCAACACTATTAGTAACCAGTAGTCTACTTAGGTGAATGAAATTAACCTTGGGGGGGCATGTACCTTGAATTGAGTCATTATGTTGGGGGCATGTAAATAATTTCAAGCATATTTTTTTCTCTCTTTAAAGCTTGTGTAGAAAATAAACCACTCTCAAGCATAATTTTTCTCATGTTTCAAGCTTGTGAAAAAATGGAACCATCCTCAAGTATTCTCTAACATAGTTTCCCATGTTTCAAGCTTGTGTGAAAATGAAACCATTCTCATTCTATCCCATGTGATTTCCATTTTTAATCAACATGTTCTTTCCATATGATCCTTGGTTTTCTCATCCCATCTTCACCATCTTCTTGGTAAATCATACGCTTTCACTTTCTTTTTACCCTTTCTTGGGGAACCAATGTGATGAGTGGTCTTATTAGCCAACCTCTTGACCTTTACAGGTTTTGAGTAGTTCCAGCATGACCGAAACTAATTGTTACCTTTTATATCACTCATTCCTCCAAGAGGAGTTCTCTTTTAGCTCTTTTCAAACTCCCAAAGTATGAAAATATTTTTGAGTACTTGTATTTTCAAACTCATTAAAGTAAATAAAAAGACGTCTACTCAGTATAATTTTAACCCTTTTCTGAACTGAGATAGAATACTTATGAAAAAGAAATACCTTAGTCGAACATGGCTAAGAGGTTCTCCTGAGTATCATTTTATGCCTTTCAAGACTCAAGAGATTATCTATGAAAATGAACCTTTGGAGTTTTCTTTTTCATCTCTTTTTCAAGCTCTGTAAACATGAAAAAGATTTCAAGTTTTCACCTTTCCTGGACTCGTAAAAATATCAAAAAATGATGGAATCGTTGATCACGATGATACCAAACGACCACTTCTCTAGGTTAGTTAAATATATTTAGATGGATTCATCCGAAGGATGAACTTACAGATCAAGCATATGTTATCCTCCTCAAGCTTGTCAAAAATAAAGAGGTACTAACCAATAATGGTTGGGGAAACTCAAAAAATGGGATACTCCACTTGTTAATGGAAATGACCCACCCTTGAACACGACATTCTTCCACTTCATCTCCATGGCTATTGGGTTGGGAAATATTCTTGTCTTTTGGTTTGTCATACATTTTCAAAGCCTCCATTTTTGTTTTGGGTCAGTGTTACAAGCTCCATTTCAATTTCACTATTGTGCTCAAGAGAATTCATTCAGTGAATATCTGCTACAATACTCTTAAGCCTTCATTCCATGTTTGCCTTTCTCGATCCAGTTCCATTCCAACATCATTATGATTATTATGTCTCAAATCAACATACTCGTTTCATATCATTGATGTGAGATACATCAAAGCCCTCCTACGATGGGTCGCTTCCTTTCAAAATCATCTCATTATCCAGTAAGTTGACTTAGAAACACCCCTTCAGTACCTTATTGTTTACAAACATAAATGGAAAGTTTCCTCACTCTTGACAATAGGTTTACATCATTCACTTCCGACTAAAAGATTATGTTTGGTGTTTGACATCAACTCATTCATTTGCACCATACAAATTTTACTAGAGTACCTTGATAGCCATTAACATCATCAATGGTTCCTCTCACGCCTGTTAACGACTTATATCATTGACTAGTAATTATACGGTTTCTACCATGTTCGACTTTATCTCATTAATTCACACGCTTAGAATTGTACATTGGTTTGTTGTGTGAATGAGATAGAAGACCCTAGATCTAGTTTCATGCATCTATCCTGCAATTTTAGGATTAATACAAGATCACACTGTATGATGGCTATGATCATATAGACAGTCATCCAATCATGGGTCCACCATCAATCATCTGTGGATATGTCTTTTGATCATTGTACATGTAATGTCATCTTATGTGTGTAGCATGGCTATGCCTCCCATAGCAAAGATATCATGATGTAAATGTATTGTAACAAATGATGCTCTTGCCAATTGTTCTTGATCTTGACTTGTCACAAGGTAAAGCACTTCAGTCATTAGTTGTCATTTCTGACTTTGCACTTTAATGGGAAATTTGTTATAGTTCCTTTTGTCGCATCTGGTCAGTAGGCCTTCAAACTAGATCAATTCACATCCTTCAACATATTTTCATCATCCCAACACAAAGCCCTAAGCACGACTCTGCTAAATCCTCGAGTTTCTGATCTTAACTGTTGAATTCCCAATATTTGAAGCCCCGACATGCCCTGGCCCTTTAGGGACCAACATTGACTACCAGGTTGACCCTCTCTACACCTATGCTAATCACCAAAAGGTTGCTCAAACTTGGGGGTGCATTGATTCTAGAAATTCTGGAAAAATAAAAAGAATCTTGAAGATTCCTCTCCCAGAAGATTCTCGAGGTTGGTTATCCTACTTTGAACCGTAAGGACAAGCTTACCATGAGACTCTTGAGACAGTTGAAGGGCTGCTGGTAGGTATATGTTCGAAGCCAGGATGGCTTATTTTGGATACACCAGAAAGTAAGGAGAAGTTTTCAAAGAGGGTTTAAGCGTAACACGATTAGCCCATAGAGCATTCACCAAAGCATTGTGCTAGTTCCTTTCTTAAGAGTAGATGGTTTTCTTGATAATATGGATCAATTTTTTATTAGTTGACTCAGTGAAGCCATTACTTTATGGATAATAGTTAAATGAATGTTTCAAAACCATGCCATTCTCTATACAAAATCATAAAGTTTAAGCGACAAGAAATAAGTTGCATTATTGAAAAAAAGTGATGTAGGAATTCCAAACCTGGTAATGATATTTTGTTTGTGGAAATTAATGACTTCCTGTTCATACACTTGTTTAAGAGGAACTTCTTCTTTCCACCATGTGAAATAGTTTGTAGCAATTAGGATCTATCGATGTTTGTTCGATGAATGTGGAAATATTTCACCAATGACATCTAATTCCCATTGTTAAAAATGCTCTTCTACAATAATAGACTGCAATGGGGCAACTAAATTTCTATCAAACGAACACATTTTTGACAAACTGGACACTTGCAGGCATAAGTGTGAGCATACTTTAAAAGTGTGGGCCAGTAATAATTGGTACGCATAATCTTATGCACAGTAATATCACCCACATAATTTCCTCCGGCTAGTCCATTGTAGGGATCTCGTTATACCCTTTCTAAATCAAGTGCTTCTAGACATCTAAGTAGGATCCCATTATGGTGCTTTTGAAAAATCACTCCATGTACCAATTGATATGATAGAGATTTAAGTCGTGTTGATAAGTGTGAGGGAAAGGTACCATCCTCAATATATTGTCGCACGTTTTCATACCAAGAGGTGGATGCGTCAATGGGTTTAGATTGTTCAATGTTATACATTTCAATTTCCTACTCCCATCTAGCACACTCTTCTTCTAGCATGTTTACTGCTTCTCCTCCAAGTTGGCATAAACCATGGCATTCTATAGTGTGAACTAGTTTAAATGCAATATCATACTCTTGCAAGCTCGTCATATAGTTTTTCATTCTTTCACCTAACTCTTGTTGAACAAACAACAATCTAACCATTATGTGAGGTGCAACGATGATGAAGATATTCTTCAAAAGGCATGGCCCGAAATGTTTTACCAGCTTATATACTGTATGCACTTGTTTATCAATGGCAGGGTAGTTTAACTCATATCCTTGCAAGACAAAAATCATGAATGATATGGAACTCTCATTACCTTAGTCATCCTTTTGCATGAGAATGACTGTAAGAGAAGTGTCAGAAGCGAAAGTGTACAAAAGGAATTTTTTGTTGAAATTTGGACCATATAGTACTGGAGCTTCAAAGATTTATTTCTTGATACAGGCGAAGGCATCCTTTTCCCTTTTATCCCACTTATAAATTTAATCCTTCTTAATCATGTCTTCTAACAATTTAACTACATATGCATAATGAGAGATGAACTTATGGAGGAAATTGATTTTCCCTAAGAAGGATTGTGTAATCTTCTTATTCTTTGGGAAGGGAATCTGAGTGATAGCTTTAACCCATTTTGGGTCCACTTTAATCCCACTCTTTGCGATAATATGGCCCAAGAGATTTCCCTCAGACACTTCAAGGATGCTCTTCTTAGGATTTGAATACATCCCCTATTTGTGACATTGGTTGAAAACCTACCTCAAATGACACAAGTGAACGAATCTTTTCTTTGAAAATACTATCACACCATCTATGTAAAACACAACAAATTTCCCAATCAAACCATGAAATGCAATGTCCATGTCTCGTTGGAATGTAGCTCCCATGTTGATAAGTCCAAAATGCATTTGTTTGAACATGAAAGTACCTCACTTGGTTTTGAAAGTGGTCTTGTGTCTGTCGAGTTCCGCTACTAGAACTTGGTTTAGATAGAAAAATCGTCTAACAACAAGAACATCTCTGACCCTAATACTTTTTGTAGAATTTGTTCTATTGAAAACAAAACTTATTTATCCTTGTTTGAAGCCTGGCTCAAATTGCGAAAATCAACACACAGGTGTATTTCTTTGGACATATTTCTTACCAGAACTAGGTTAGAGACCCATGTCGAATGTTGAAATTTAGATATGATCTGAGCATCCAGTAATTTTCTGAGTTCTTTCTGAATGAGGGGTTCAAGCATAAGGTAAACTTTTCTCAGTTTTTGCTGAAAATGATTTACCCATTCTTTGATAGGAATCACATCTTGGATTATTTGCATGTCGTAAATTTTCAGATCATTATACGTCCATGTGAACATATCTTGATACTATTTAAAGAGGTGGATGAAAGTTTTTCACTCTTGAGGTGTGCAACATGTACTGAGATTTACATTCTTCAGATCTTCTTTTGTGCCAAGATTCACTTGTTTGCGCGAAATATTGAAACTATGATTCTTTGCATTAACTTGCCCCTTGAAACGATATTGCAAGTCATATAGATGTTCCAAAGATACCACACCCTTGGGCATGGGGTTTCCTTTATTCACTTGAGATTATCCCTACAATGCTTTCTTATGCTCATCTTCATGGATGTCTATGTCCTTGAGATTATCCCAGTATCTATTGGTCGTCGTTAAAAACAAGAAAATTAGTTATAATGTTGGGCATGGATGGCCTATAATTATTTCAACTAAAAATCCATCCTTTAAAGATGACAACCTAGCAACAACATTAGGTAATGTATTAATAACATCATTACGAATTTAAGGAAAAAATTTATATTGAAATCTTGGAAATGCCAAATCAAATGTCATACCTCTTGTTGATAATTTTCTATATTAGGTGACACATAGTGTTGTATTTCATACCTATCATCTAATCATTTTTGAGACACCAATTTCTTTGAATACTTCAACTTTGAGGTCGACGGCTTTCTTTAAACCTAAAATGAGCTCTTCATGTTCAACAAAATTTTCAGTGCACTTGTTGGGTGTGTGTTATATTCTTTCCATGACTAACCCCACATGTGAAGCTGGGGGGTTAGAGGGGGGGCGGTAGCCCCCCCTGTCAAGGGGTTTGAAGGGGGCATAGCCCCCCTCTACGAGGTCGGGGGCAATACCCTGAGAAATTGTTTTTTGGACCCTATATTAGGTGGGTGGACCTACCTATGGTTTTGTGCATGGGTTTTTCACATGGTTTTGGGCACGATGGTTTTCTGCTCATGGTATCTTGTAGATCTGATCAAGGGAACTACAATTATGTTCTAATCTAGGGTTAATTAATTGGGATTCATGGATGCTTCGACATGTATATATATGTATTATAACATTGAAATAAATATAATGAAAAATCAATCTGGCATTCCCGGTTTTGGGATCTAGGCGAAAATCTCTGTGTATATCTATTTTGCGTTTTATGCTCTCACCATTGTTTATTTTATGTTTTTAAGAATTCGTTTGTAGGTAATTTCTATACAGGTTTAAAACCTACAACACTCAAATTCCAAGGGACAAGAGATCAAATACTTGTTATGTTGTAGGTCTACTAAAATACAACCAGCCCTAAAACCCTCGTACATCTTTGAACCATCAATAAATAATGTCCAAATGTTAGAAGTACTAGATTTAGTTCATACATTGATATTATTTACATCTATTGTACAAGAGTCATTGCACTAGCTGAATTTCGGGGAAGGAGTTCCAACTGTACATTTGGTGGGAAAGGTGAAGGTTGTATTAGATAATATCCATGATCTACTTCCAGAAAGAAATTTTGAAAAATAACATCACCAAATACAAATAGTTCATTTTTCCCTCAAGTGGCATCATGGTATATTTCATATAGGGCTCTCTTTCTGCTTGAATCTGATTGTTTCTTCCCTTATATGAAATCCATAAATGTGTCTATTCAATTGAGAAATACCCTTGTAGCTTATTAGACCAAAATCTACTCAAACATAAACCACAGGCTTCAGGAATGTCTACAATAACAATGTTTATGCATTGGTCAACTCTATGCCCTGATGATAAGAAAATGATGACATTGTTAAGTTTATCGATTTCTTGGACTAATGATCTATCCATCTATATAATCTGAGAATCAGTGTTCTAAAATTTAGGGTTAATTTTCTTAGCAATAGATAATGGCATGATATTTGTAGGCACGCCAAAATAAGCCAAACAATTATGGAAATTATAATTAAAGATTCAATGTTAAAAGAAATTGGGGGAAGAGAGTGTTAGAATTTAAATCGACAACATTTACTATAGACTCGATGATATCATGAGAGTTACCGGGCATAAATTGAGAAGAAAAAAATTCCTCATTCCCAAAGAGTGTGATGAGGGTGCTTGGATGATCAGTTCTCCTTGTCCCGTTATCTTTGTGAGCTCAAATATTGAAATTTTGGCATGACCTCTCTTCATGTATTCAGTAATGTTGTAATCAATACATTCATTCTTCATGGGTTATGTTGACGTATTGGGCAACGTAGATTTATTTGAAGCTTTAGGAGTGGTGAATGTGTTCTTGTTGTTGGCAGAAGTGTTCTTAGAAGAGGGAGCACTTCCACACCTGTTCTGTGAATTGTGAGTTGAATTAGAAGGTGGTAGAATTATTTTCAACTACTTTTTAAGCTCTTGTCAGAGACAGGTCCTTCACTCCTCAAATTATAACGACCAAGTGTTTGCCGAGGAGGAGATTCACTCATTAATGGTTCATCATCACTTTTCTTTTTAGCATTGAATATGACATGAAATGCATTAACTGAGTGTCCAACACCCAAACTTTCCTTTGCCATGGTAGGTTCATTTGGTTCTTCACTCTACTCAAGATGTCCATCTACTAGAAAATTATCTACGAATTTGGTCATCATAGTAGTCATGATATGATTCCATTGGGGACATTTTTCCTTGTATTCTTCTCTTGATTTAAAGTGTACTATTTATCCATTCCCAAACCTTCAACATTAAACACTAAGTTAGATCTCTAAGTAGATTTAGCTGGTTGAGAGTTGTTCTTCTTTCTAAAAAAAAAGACGGCTTAGAGAAATTGCTATTGGTGGTTGCCTCACTTGATCTCCTCTTTAATTTAGATATTTCATTCATGAGAAACTTCAAATACTTGTTCAAGATTTCCATATAAGAATAATCTTTCTCCTTAGCGTTGGCCAAAGAGGCTTGAGTATTCTTACCAGTTTCCTTGGAGTCTTTAGGATTGGTCATGTCTTCAATGACTATGATAAAACACAAACCCTTTTCAACAACAAGAGCTTCTGCAAAGTTTAAAGCTAAAGTATCCTTTGTAGCTCTTTTAACAAATACATAAATGTTAGTTGGAAAGGAAACTATATAATAAGATTTAATAATTTCATCACGCGGTTACACATCTACGGGTAACTTGTTCAATAAGTGAGTAAATATTTAGTTGAAATATTTCACTCTTTCTTTGTCCCCCATTTTCAGATTTCTAAGTTATTTTAATAACATAGCATGAGTTTTATCATCAACAAATTTTTCCAAAAATAACTTATTAAACTCTCTCCTACTATGGATTGAATTGGTCGGAAGGTTTTGATAAAATATTGATGCTCTACCTTCTAAAGCGTACAGAAATAGTCTACAAGCAACATCATCAAAACATACTTCAAGCATTCGTAAATGCATGTATAAATCATCAATATGGTCTTCAACTTTGGTTTTCTTATCAAGATCGAACTTTTACAACAACATTTTGGGTGTTTAGGCATATGGTGAAGAATATCTGGAAGAGTGAGTGGCCCTTGGGCCATCCAATCCAAGTCTACATCAACCATGTATTCTTCTCCTCCCTCCTCCTCTTATTTTGAGTCTGCAGAACCTTATCCTTCATTGTTAAAGTCTTCGTTATAATCAATATGTTCCTCATTAGAAAACTAAAAAAGCCTCCCCTTCAATTTTTAAATTCTCCCCTATAGACGGAAGTTTCCCTTAGTGAATTTTTCTCTTCATAGGATCAACTAAATCTTCAAGGGTTGTGATAGCTAAATCTTCCACCAAATAAACCAATACACAATAGGGAGTTGTTTCTTCTTTACATTTTTATGAGGTAGAATGGAAGCAGTAGTGAGTAAACCAAGAGCTCTTGCAAATCGAAGAGTAATAGGTCAGATTGTCCAAAGCTGATCATAAGTAAATTCAAAATCTTAACCTGGACTAGGATGAGAAGTCTCCTCTCTCTTAGGAGTATGAATTGGAGTGGAAATCAAAGTGTTACTGCCTTGCACAAAAACCTTGTTTGTTAAAATGTGGTGAGTTATCAACCATAAAAAGGTGGCTACCCTCCTTCTAGTGCTAGAATGTTAATGGTGTTGGCCCCTCGAAAACATGCAAGGGGTTCTCCTAGATGTGAAGTCCCAATTATATCACATACTGTTTGATGTAGGAGCCCTTCTAGAAATAGGTCTCGACTGCCATTTTCTTAAATATTTTCCTTGGATGCAATAGTTAGCAAAAGAGAGCAATATACATGTACTTTTGGATGAACAATTGAGTATTCCTTATGAAATGTTCAGTTGGAAAATGTATCAAGGTTATTTCACTAGAAGGAAATGAAAGTGATCCTTTAAGAGAAGAGTAATCGTACTAATCTAATAAAGATACACAACCATATATATGGAAGAATCATTAATCAAGTAGTGAAATATTTTGACATAGAAGCAACTAACGTTAAAACAAGTACAACACACATTGAATAAGGTAAGCACTAAAGCCACTAAAATAGTTCAATTTCTTTAGTACGAAATAACAACAACACATACCACAAACATTCAAAGAATAGTCTTACAAAATTTACGATATGCACATGAAAGTTTGTTGGCTCAATGAGATTCAAGTATAAAGTGAAAGTGCCAAGATACATTGATACAATGAACACCACTATCTCCAATAGTGGAGTGTTAGAGCTACCACTTTCTCTCCAAAAGAACTATCTTGCACTCTAATGCCTAGTTGGAGAAGCCAAGGTGAAAAGTCATTTACTTGAGCTATGAGAGTGTATATATAAACAATGAGGTGACCCTCCACCTCCCCTACAACTCTTGAGATTCCCTCGTGACTCTTGAACTTCCATACGACTATTTGAATTCTCATGAGACTCTTTGAATTCTACACGAATTTTCACATTCTTTAGGTGACTCTTGGACTTCCAATTTATTTTGCACTTCTCATTTATTGAAATTACATAATTACATCCATAAATGATGTGGAACATAATGACTTATTGAATCTTGAGATGACACCTTGACAATATATGACTTGACATTGATAACATGGGATTTCTAATGATGTCTTAGTGTCAAGCTTATTCTCTTGCCGTTGACTTTGTTTCTTCATGAAAGATGTTGCATGATCGTCCTCTTCCTCCTCCAAAAGGCTTGTAGAGAAGGATTCATCACTATGATCTTGATCTTCTGTGCCGCAATCTATTGTCCCTTCATCTTTTGGTTCAATGATCATATTGTCTTCATAAATTCCCATGTGTCTTATAGCACAGCATCCTTCTCCTTCTTTGAGCATCATCCTGTCATGTGAAGATGTAACACCTGCAAGTGAAATCCCTTCATGACAAGATGCCATCACTCTAGAAATATCCTAGTCTAACTTTTTTCATGAAAATCACTAACTGTCCTGGAACTGAGTACTAGGTTGGGAGGAAGGCTTAGGGATTACACAAGGTGATGTTCCAGAGGACGGGAGTGAGGGATTGAGGCTTGCAACTATGCAATGTGCTGTTTTGGAGGCATGTGAAGCAGTATTGCATAATTGAGGGTCACAATGAGGTAAGCTTAGCCACTGTAACTATGGCAATTCTAGAGGGAGACTGGGTAGTTGGATTGTGCAATGCGTAGTCCTTAGAGGTAGTGACTGTGCATTGAACAGTTCTAGGAGGCAAGGGATGTAAGTTGAGGCTTGCAACTGTGCAATTCATAGTTGTAGAGGGGAAAAGTGAGCTCAGTTTGGTTGGGCATGAAATCTTCCATAATTTGACTAAGGGTGGGATTAGTAAGGCAAAGAAGGGACCAATTTAGGACTTGAACATGATCACACACTTAGAACCATTGAAAACATAACATAGAACACTAAACACTAAAAGAACAACATAATCCCCTTAATGGTAGGCCACAGATGTGTAACAAACCTAGTTAAAAATCCATGTGAAAAAAATTTGCAAGGACATGGTGTTCATTTTGGTTGTTATAAATTGGCAAAGGTAATGGAAAAGGCGTTGGAAAGGAAAATGGCATATTTATCATATTTATTTATGAAAATAATAGAAATTAGGAGAAAAGGAAGGTGGAAGGTCACAGGCTGCATGTGACGAGGAAAATGAAGTAAAATAATAGAAAATGAAGAAAATAGCGGCCTCATTGGTAAAAAGGATTTTGAGGATCAATTGGCAAGATTTTGATAGGTTTTTGTGGATCTCTCTTCTATTCTGTCTCTCTCTCTCTCATACTCTTGGACACTTAGAATTTTCTTGGATCACTTTGGTATTGGATCAAGAAAGGAAAAGGAGGCAAGAGGAAGGAAGGAGAAAGCAAGGAAGAGTAGGATCAAGCAGCTACAATAGGATTCTTTGTACGTATCGATTTTCATGTGTGATTTACTTTCTAGATTTGGCATCCATGTTATTGTAGGTTCTTCTTTGCTATCATGACATGGGTTTTCCCAGGTGCGATAGTGTTTTCAGCCTAGCCTTTCCATTTTCGAATAGTCATGGTGTGATGGGGTTCTCATGTTTTGGTTGAGTTGGATTGGCGGATGGATTCGAAGCTTAGTAAGGTGTGTAGGTTTTAACCCTGTACAAAAATTACTTGTATACGAATTCTAAAACATAGAAAAATAAACAATGCAAGAGCATAACACATAAAACACATATACACAGAGATTTTCCCACTGGATCCCAAAACCAGGACTACCAGCTTAATTTTTCATTTTGTTCCTTTCAATGTTATAATACATATTTATACATGTCGAAGCATACAATACCATGGACCGAAAACCATCGCATCCAATATAATGGACTAGAAACCATCGCGTCCAATACCATGCACCAAAAAACCATCACATCCAAACAACATGTGCAAAAATCATGCACAAAACCATAGGTGGGTCCACCAAACCTAACATAGGGTCCAAAATCAAAATTTTATGGGGCACTGCCCCGGACCCCATAAAGTGGAGTTACGGGTACCCCTCAAACCCCCTGTTAACTACGTGGAAAGAATATAACACAACCCAACATTCTCCCACTTGTTGTTTTCTTTCCACAGGGGGCCACAGGAGAGCTTAGTCATTTTTCCAG